>JAIPRK010001144.1:0-91968 GCA_025469195.1 Chaitophorus viminalis
TATATAAAAAAATTTCTACCGGACCAAAAGGAAAAAATTTTATGACTGTTTTAAATTTAAATTTTTACGAAATTGCATTATAATTCAATTTAAATATAAAATACTATATTATTATATACACATTTTATACAAACATATTAACTCCATTCAGAATCGATATTCGTATACAATGATATCTGTCATTGCGTTCAAATTTAACAAATCCATGGTAATAATGACCTATCCTATAAACGAGGTACACTGCACCCCCAACTGTACAGCAAAGCGAGGCCCACCCGTTCTTTTTTAATTTTTAATATATGGTCATATACTAAAATAAAAATTAATTTCAACTGAAGTCATTCGCTATCAAAGAAATAAAATAAAATCCTAATAGGCACATTGTATTACATTACATTATGTTACGACTTAAGTATTAATATTAAAATTGCATAATTACGTCATCATCGTCGTTGTTCTCTGCTATATTCTTTTGGAATTCATCTATAGATTTACAACCAACCTAAAAAAATTAAATATATTATTATAATATATACAAGTTTACAAGTTACAAGTTTTATTTTATAAAGATTCAATTATCATTAGGACTTAAGCTATTAATTTATATTGGTAATATATTAAGTACGGATTAAAGCATCGAATGACCCATTAAAAAATTACGAAAAACGCGAAATTTTTACACAAAACCGAGTGTTAATAAAATACAATTTTTTAAAATGCTCTAACTCAAGATAAAAAACCGCAAATAGTTGAAACTTTCACCATATGTTTATATTGAAGTTTTCTATATATTATGGTTATGTTTTCAAAAAATGTTGACATATTTTGACATATTTATAGAGAATTTATTTATTTTTACAGAAGAAATAAAATATAATCCTATTGGGTAATTTTGATTATTGTAAAATTATATGGTTTGAATATTAATGTTATAATTTCAGAATGACATGATATTTTTTCTGTGCAAGTGTATGAAAGTAATATTAGAATATCATCTTTCTAAAAATATTAAATTTGTTACGATTATGTGAAAATAATTACTCGTATTTTGTACTTTTGCCTTTACATCTTGACAAGTATATACTCAGGTGGTATAGTTAAAACTGTATAGATAGGTAGATATTCCAAAGATTTACACTTATAAATGTTAAACATTATTTTTAAAAAGTATACATTAAAATGATAATTTATATTTATTTAAAATATTTTATATATTTTATATCGTACAGACTTTATGCATAATGATTCGTTACAGAAAAAATAAAACAATGTCATGATAGGTACTATTGTATGTATACGCTGTCACTCGACTATTAGTATATTAATTGATATCTGGTTTCTGAAAACAATAAATATATCATTATAATTATATGAATTATAATTTCAATATGTCTTATCAGACAGTGTTATGTGCATATGCCGTGTAGACATGGAGGTATACAGACAATTATTGGCAACACAAGTTTGTTATGCCGCAGAAGGTATTTTATTCATAGTTGACTCAGGATTTAAACTATGTGTATACTTACGATAGACTAAGTATTGATTATACTATGTACCTACATATAATTATGTAGTTGCTGATTAAGAAAACTTTTTTTTTTTTATATTTTTTAAAATTTACAAATGTCGAATAATATTTTCAAATAATATGAGGCTTATATAATAATTGTACCTTATAAACTTTATGCAGAATGAATCGATAAAAAAGAAATAAAACAAAATCCTTATAGATATTATTGTAAATATTACCAACTAACTAATTAATATTATATTTATAGATTTCTTTGGCCTTTTTTTTGTAAACATATTCTGTGAAAACAATAAATTATAAAATATGTTCCTATGAATAATTAGTTCAATAATGGCAATAGTCAATTTGGTGATATATAGTCTCTATAAGTTTTATGAGTACAAAATTATTATGTTATTTTTAATTGTCATTATTATATAGATGATTATGAAACATATGAAATATTATGAAATATATGGTGCTGTTGAATCTTTATTAAAGTGCTGTAAATGAAAATAGAAAATGAAAGTGTAATATATTTTTTGTGTATGTCATATTATAATTTTATTTTATATGTATTTTTTCTACCAAACCACTAGTTTGAAGTTGTTTAAATGGTTGAAGTTATTTTTTCACTTATTTCTAAGTACAATAAAACAAGATACATAGCATCTAATCGAAGGACATTCTGAAAATTACTATACTACCAGCCAAAGTAATTTCATACATATATATAAAACTCCAAATAGATACAAGAACAACTACTGAGAAATTAATTGTAGAGAATATTGGATTAACCACCCCTTCCAGCCAAGGTAATTCTGAATTTCCAATAAATTACAAATATATAATTGTGTGCTCTTAAACAAGAACTGACTGCAACCTGTTTATTATACAGGACTGGAATAATTTTATAGAGATATAATTTACATCAGGATTTAAACTATGTTGATATTAACGATACAGTAAATACGGATTATTTAATGAAAGTGTATTGTAACAATGGACGAAATTTTAATTTGTTTTGTATTTTAGAATATTTGTTTATAATAATATAAATTAATGTAGTACCACTAAATGTCACATACATATGATCATATAGCCATATAGGTACTAAATTAAAAATTGATGTCAACTGAAATGATTCATTGTACAAGAAATAAGAAATAATCATAATCGGTTCATTGTATTATTGTATTATGTTACGACTTAAGTATTAATATTATAATTGCATAATTACCCTATTTCCATTATGACCTACGCCATTAGCTATATCTACAGCAGGTGCAGGTGGTACAATCTGAACATAAAAACATTGAATGTATTGAATATTTTTTGTTGTATATGGAAATCCCACATGTGTCTACATATCCAAATTGCGGGATACACATATAGTTATCGACTACACAAGTTTATGTCATGCTACAAGTTTTATTTTATAAAGATTCAATTACCTTTAGGATTTAAGCTATTAGTCTATATTGATGATATAGTAAGTACAGATTATCAATACAATGCATTATTATGTTGTTACTAATTAAGAAAATATTTTTTAGATTCTGAACGGAGTGATGGAATCTATTGGTTTTACAAGTTTTTCTGTGTCTAACGACACATTTTTGGGCAGTAAAAATGATTCGATTTTCTAAAACAGAAACTTTTCTAAAGGAAAGTCAATTTCGATGGTACTTGGGCAAGTCAAAAATCAATCTTTTTCAAATATATCGAAAAAACTATAAAAAAATTACGAAAAAACGGGTAATTTTTACGCTAAACCAAGTTTTGACAAAACACAATTTTTTAAAATACTCTAACTCAAAATAGAAAAACCACCAATATGTTAAACTTTCACCAAATGTTTTTATTGACCTTTTATATATATGGTTATATTTTCAAAAAAATGTTAACATATTTTGATCTATTTATACACAATTTAATTTTTCTAAGTTTTTTTTTTTTGAAATAGCAATAAAAAATATTCAGCCATCCAAATAATTTTGAAAATTTATTTCAAATTTTATTATAAGTTATACTTTTTATGAATAAATAAAATTTGAAATGGCTTAACTCAAATTATTTATAGGCCCATAAAGTCCATATTTGTATAAAATATGTTAAAATCGCGATAATTTGCAAGTTATTTTGTTGTTGAAAATTCATAATATTTTTTCTGTAAATATTTTAGGTTCAAAATTTTAACACAATTTTATCCATAAGTTGCTCTTCAAAAAACTATACAAAAATGTCTACTGGACATTAAAAAAAAAGATTTATGACCGATTGAAATTTAAATTATTACGAAATAGCATAAAATATCGATTTATTCTCAAACGAATTTAAATATTTGCTATTATTCAAAAAGTATAAGTCGCAGAAAATCGAAATTATACCAGTTGTTAATATTGGCATTTTCTTTAAGTCAAATTTTTTTAAAATATTATTAATAAAATATTACAAGGTTTAAACTATGTTTAGATGGTTTTTACTAGCATTTTGTATAAAATTATTTTTAATTTTACTTTTTAAATTTTAGATTATTAGTTTACCATAATATAAGCATAATGGCATATACATAATATATTATACTATATGAATGTTGTTTTCGACTGAAATGATTAGTTATAGAAGAAATAAAATAAAATCTCATTGGGTAAATTTGATCAATGTAAAATTATATGGTTTGAATATTAATGTTATAATTTCAGAATGATATGATATTTTTCTGTGCAAGTTTATTTAAGATGATAAGATTAACATTTTCTATAAGTCATATTTTTTTCAAAATATTTTACTGATTTTGAAGTAACTCACAGACATTTGAAATATTTGATTTTTTTACATTTTTATAATCGTTGATAAAAAAAATTTGGCTAGTATAAAATACTTAAAAATTGAATAGATGATTCCACAATTGTTTTTACTTTCATTTTAAAATTATTCAAATCTAGATTTCGACTTCATCATTTTTTATAAGTGTATGAAAAGCAAATATTGACATAATATTTCAATTTAAATATAACATAATATATTATATAATACACCTATTCTAGATCAACATATCATCTCCATTCAGAATTGATATTCGTATACAAGGATCTTACCTATCATTGCATTCAAATTTAACAAATCCATAGTAATGACCTATCTTATGAATGAGGTGCACTCCATCCCCAACTGTACAGCAGAGCGAGGCCCATCCGAGGTTTTTTTTTTATATACATTCCATCATTTACATAAGTATAAAGTAACAGTATTTCTCTGACAATCTATTGAATGTAATGATTTTAAAAATAATTCATTTGTTTATTTATAAATACTATAACCAATAGTTAATTAAACAATTTATAACTATAATATATATAATATAATTTATTATATTATATTACGACTTAAGCATTAATATTATAATTGCATAATTACCTCAATATTAGCGCCGTCGAATTTTGCCAGTTCATATGGTATAGCCTGAATCAAAAAACATTAAATATATGATTATATGCCAAGGGTTAGAGCAATAGGCCATGTTTGTCATACGAAAGGAAAATAACTGGACCACCAAAATGATTCTGTTATTTTTCCGCTTGTGATAGAAATATGGAATATAGATAGAAATAATATAATATGTATAGATATAATTTGTATGATGTATTTGGAAATTACGATAGCGTTCATGGTGTGTAATTTGTCTTGAATGTGTTTTTAGTACAACTAAATTACGGTATGTGTTGAATAAACTTACAAGCTCTTTCCCAGGTTTTAGTTGTAACACTAATGAAATCTCCACCTGTAAATATTAAAAACACTTTTAGGAGTTCCATTTTTATGATTTCAAAATATTAAACATGATCATGTTTTACTAGTATTTGTTCTATCAGTTTAATCGGAAATATGTGAACGTATAGAAATTGCATGATACAGGCAATTATCTACAAAGTGTATTTTATTAAGATTTAGTTAACTTTGAGATATAAGCTACCCATTAGTTTATATTGACAAAAAATTTTGCCCGAATTACCTATATTATGTATTATAATGTTCTTACTAATACGAAAAACATTTTTTTTTTTTTTTTTTGCATTTTAGATTTTTTGTTTACAGGAATATAAGCGTATTCTCACTTAATTCCACTTATATTATTATATATATATACTATATATAGTCATATATAAAATCAAAAATTGATGTCAATATAAATTATTTGTTGGAGAAGAAATAAAATAAAATCTATATGGTACAATGTGTTATGCTATGACTTAAGTATTATTATTAAAATTGTATAATTACTCTATTATTCTCTTTACTTCCTTCAATTTCTTCGAGATAACGTATAGTCTGAATTTAAAAACATTAAATATATGATTATATGTCTTCACTATTAATTGTATTATAAGTTTAGCCAGACATTCGTCTGACTTTAATGTCTTAATCTGACATTTTACAATAATATTATACTTACTAATCGACGCCCCTTGCCATAATAGAATGACTCTTCATATGTAAATATTAAAAGCACTTTAATGAATTTCATTATCATGAAAGTTGTGAAATTACATATTAAACGAACGAAATGACGCCAATTACAGGAAATATTGGAGAAGGGGGCAGTTATTTTTTTTAATCAAAAATTCTAATTGTGAAAGTTTTAAAAAAATATTTAAAACAAAATAAGTAAAACTAATTTTTTTTTTATTATTATTATAAAACATTGGTCATCTCAAGCACATTAAAATTACTCAAAAATTTCTTCTAGATCATGAGTCATGGTGACTGGCTTTTCAATTAATTATTATATATGTATATTATAATATTAACATAACAGGTGAGTCTTCATGGTTGGAGATGAGACGAGTATGGATTCGGTTTTTGAAATTTAACTCTAATAGTCTAAAGTTCATTGTTATTGAATAAATGATTCTAAGTGAAATTATAGTCGGGTGGATCATTTTATATTTTTAAAGAAAGTCGATATAGTAGTAGAATAAACTAGGTTATGAGTTAATAAATCATGAATTAATAATTTATGAAATGTCTATACAATTTTTGGATCTTATATGGCTAACCAATGAAAAAAACTATTATTGTATTAAAAAAATCTTGTGTGTATAAAGCATGCACCTAAAATATTGAAACATCTATAAATTACTTAGTTTAAAAAAATATTGCGTAATAAAATGTAATGTTTTGCCTGAGTTCGAAACTCAATCCCGATTAAAATTATTTTGCAATTTTTTCATTGTTTTTCCCATTTATTGTTCGAAAAACTGTAAATCAATTTAATAAAAGACCCTTACGTCTAGTATGTATATTAACTAAATACCATTTCCTATCAAAATAAATTTGCCATGGTTGTTATTGCAATCCTTTTGGTCAAAAACGTGAATACGTACACAAAAAATATACATTTTTTATTTTTAGATTTAAGCAGAATTTGTTTTTTTTTTTACCATTAAGATATATAAATTATTACATTTGTATTGAATTATAAAGTCTTTACGCTAAACCAAAATTATTTTATCATCAATTTACGAAGAAAGCTTCTTAAAAATGAACTTTTAAATATCTATAATAATTCTAAAAAAGGTCGAAATCCTTTGAAAATCATACTCTTTAGATTGAACGGTTATTTTAGTGAAAATCTCACCTAATTTATATATATATATTTTGAGTTTCGACCAAAAAATTAAAACCTATTTTGTCGGAATTTGGCATAGCATTAATTTCGTGATATTTTTTATTACCTTTCGCCAATGTTTTGCCATTTTATTATTAAGAAAACTAAACGGAATTTCGTAAATTAATACACCTAATGTACCAACCAGATACTATTTCCTATCAAAAACGTTTTATGACTATGATCATCACATAGCTATCCAATTGGTCAAAATCGTGTTCACGATTATAATGAATAAAAATAAAAAACAATAATTCATCATAAAACTAATAATACATTTTTTCGGTTATTGAAATAGGTACCTAATAATAATACTTAAAATGTCTTCCCAAATTTTGTATGGATTTCAATCATCGGGCACTCCAGTCTCCATAGAGCTTTTAGTTTCTTTATAATGCAATGTGGTACGGTACTTATAATAATTACGACTTTGTTTTGCCCCGCTAGACCAGAGAATTCTAAATTAAAATGTTTTCGAAAGCATCGTAAACATATAACATATAATTGAAGTTCAATATATAGAAAAATACAATTAATAATTATTATGTTTGTGACTAAAAGAGAACCGAACCGTGAACTACAAATTTGGGAACTGAAACATTCATGTCTGTAAGTACCTAATACGGTATATACATATAGAGATGAATGAATAAGAATTAATAGCAATGGTATATAACTTACAATATGTGTTAATTGGCGGGATGTTGATGTGCTGGCCACGTAACTTAAATTTTACATGATGATTCTGTTTCTAATAGAAAAAACAAACGTGTTAGATTCTAGTCATCAAAGAAAACTAGTTTTACCATATAGCAGAGTATAGATTATCATAGTGCGTTGGTGCATCATACGTCAATAAAATATTAAATATGTACATCTTACTATAACGTATACTACTACTATGTGTACTTGATGTGTATATACTACAGCAAACAAAGCGTACAGCATAATTTGTTGATTTACAGAATACTCAACTTTGCATTTACGTTGCAATAACAGGAACAACACAAACTTATCGTAGAATCGAATTTTGTTGAATTGTCCGATTTCGTCGACATTTCATTTCCTAACACTTATAAAACTTTCTTATTATTATATTATTTACAATCAATTTTTTTTAAGGCTAGACTAAAAGTTATTTAACTAAAATACTTGTATACAATATTTAATCCTTAAGTATTAAATTTGAGTATCCTACAAATATTTAAAAGTTTGAAAGTTGTGGTTTTTGAGATTTTTTTTCTAGTTTTGTCAACATTTAATTATTTTAATATTCTAAGGCTCGTACATGTTTATTATACATAAGGCTTAATTTGTATTCATAAACTAGTAAGTGATATATTTGAGTATTTTTGAAATTAGTTTTTAAGACATTTTGTCAATTCAAAATTATTTTATAAATATTTTAAGAAAAAAGAGTTCTCAGCAAAAAATATCAAAATCCTTTGAAATTGAAAATAATAGAATCTTTAGCAAACAGTCATAAAAGCACTTTATGAAAATTTAAAACCATTTAATATTTTTATATCAACGAAAATATAAAATCGAATCTATCACAAAACAGTATGACATAAATGTTGTCGTTCTTTTTTAGATTCTGAACGAAGTGATGGAATTTATTGATTTTACAATGATGTGTGTTTTTTTTATTTTTTTATTCTTTTTGTGTCTAAGAACACGATTTTTGGTAGTAAAAGTGCTTCGATTTTTTTAAACAGCAACTTTTCGGAAAGGAAAGTGAATGTAGATGGTACCTGGGCAACTCAAAATTCCAACTTTTTCAATACTTTTTAAAAAAAACGAAAAAAAACAATAAAAAAATTACAAAAAAAAAAGGAAATTTTACGCAAAATCACGTTTTTACTAAATACATATTATTAAAATGCTCTATCTCAAAAACGAAATTTTCACCGAATCTTCGTACTGGCGTTTTCTATACATGGTTAAGTTTTCAAAGTATTTTGACATATTTTGACTTATTTATAGACAATTTAAATTTTCAATTTTTGTAATTGTAATTGTAGTTTTTAAAAAAACCGATATGGTTTCTCAGTCTAGAATTTTATATATTTTATTATATTTTACATGTAATTTTATGTCAATATTCGCTGTTCAAACGCTTATAAAAAAAAATTGTGCCTATGGATTTTGATGAATTTTGAATGACAATAAAAACTACTCATGCGGAATATTCTATTAAATTTTCAAGTATTTTATAAAAGTCAATTTTTTTTTATCACCGATTATAAAAAATAAATGTAAAAAATTCGAATTTTGTAAATGCCTATAAGTGGCTTAAAAATCAATATAAAATTTTGAAAAAAAATATGACATAAAGAAAATGCCTATCTTAACAACTGGTGAAAATTTCAAGTTTCTGCGACTTATACTTTTTGAATTATAACAAATATTTAAAACCGTTTGACACTAAATTTCTATTTTATGCAATTTCGTAAAAATTTGAATTTCAAACAGTCATAAAATTTTTTTCTTTTGGTCCAGTAGAAATTTTTTTATATATTTTTGAAGATTAGCTTATGGAAAAACTAGTGTTAAAATTTTGAACCTAAAGTATAAACAGAAAAAATTTCATAAATTTTAATCTACAAAATAACTTGCAAATTATCGTGATTTTGACACATTTTATACAAATTTAAGCTTTATGAGCTTATAAAAAAAATTTGAAGGAAACGATCACCAAAATGTTCTAGTAAATATAAGTTAAGCTTATTATTAACCTTGTATTAAATTTTCGACAGTTTTCGGCCAGCCAATTAAATTTTATAGGTGTTTAAAAAAAAAAAAATTACAAAAATCGAAAATTTAAATAAGTCAATAAATAAGTCTATAAATAAGTCAAAATATGTCAAAATACTTTGAAAACTTAACCACGTATAGAGAACACCAATATAAAGATTTGGTGAAAATTTCAAGTTGTTGCGATGTTTCGTTTTTGAGTTAGAGCATTTTAAAAAAATGTAGTATGAAAAAAACGTGATTTTGCGTAAAATTTCCTGTTTTTTCGTAATTTTTTTATCGTTTTTTTCGATTTTTTAAAAAAGTATTGAAAAAGTTGGATTTTTGACTTGCCCAAGTACCATCTACATTCACTTTCCTATCAGAAAAGTTGTTGTTTTAGAAAATCGAAGCATTTTTACTACCAAAAATCGTGTCCTCAAACACAAAAAAAATAAAAAAATAAAAATAATGGTTTTTGATATTTACAAAATTAACTTCTTTCACCATGTTTTTTATTACATTCATTTCACATTTCAAGTTTGAAGGATTGATATGAAAAGTATCCTGTAGGTACATAAATATACAAACAAAAACCAAATAATTTAAAAAAAGTATTTGTCAAATAGAATTCATAATTTATAAATATTGCTCAAATACAAGTTACAACGTACTTTATAATAATCAATAGGAAAAGGTGATTGTTGAAAATTTAATTTAAATAATTCATCAATTGCTGTTGCAATGTTTAAAATTTTTTTGTCAACGAAGCAGCTCGGCTGACAACGAATACCACCGGTCTAATTTTTAACTTCAAATAATTACATAGATTTTCATTGTTATTTAACAGTTTATTTTCGCAATTATTTTATAGTATAAATATAATAAATAATAAACAGTTATAAGTAATTAATAATTATTAAATCAACTATTGTATATTTTTGGAGTACATCCTATGTTTAATACGTGCTATTTGAAATGTTTCTTACGATACTATGTAGATGTTTGTTTATAAATTAATATTGTAATAGCCGAGGAAAAATTACTAAATTCACTGAAGAAATAGGTTTTTATTATCCTTTTAACTCATAGAGTTTGTACATGTACCATTAATGTATCCTAGTGTGTAACAAGTATGTTATAATTAGGGCTCGGATTTACTGTCATTTAATTTTCCAATAATAATATTTGCAATAAATCTACCATCTACATCGGTTGTTTCATCTATTGATACCCATATGGATCCATCACCAATTGAATTTCTAATAGACACAAGAGTTTCTTTGTAAATTGGTTGAATATAATTTTTTCTTAGAGTGCTTTCATCGGGAATCGATTGTGCACTATATTTTTCCAAGAATGATTTTAAATTAGAATTTTGAAGTTTTGCTAGCGGAATATCAGCTTTAATAAAAGCTTGACATAAATCGATGTTGAATGTATTAGAAACTGAGGAAGACGTAGATGACAAAAAATTTTGTTTGAATTTCAGCTTTCTATTTTTGTTCTCTTTGTGCTTATTAGTTTGTAAATGTTGTGTTACCTGAAATTAAAACACCCACCGTTTGTTACTAGCTGTAGGTATACTGACTCACAGTCAACTATCAGTACTTCAAACGCATACACGTTTTAATAAATTGTTATCTTTATGAGGCCATAAATATCAAACATATATCGACAATAGATTAGATTAAGTTTTTATTATAGGTATAAGGTATTATTTTGTACTTTTGGAAACATAATAAATTGTTAATGAACAAATTGTCGAAATATGTAGGAAAAATGGAATTATTGAGAAATATGTAAAAACATGTACTTATGGCAAAATATGTAAAATAAAATATAGTTCGTTTCATTGGAAATCCCTTGAAACGAATTTATCACTTGCCTAAATTAATTTATCAAGTCACAGTAAGAATATGTATTTACATATTAATCCGAGCCCAACCAATGACATTCGCACATCATCATCATGAGGTATATAATGTATTATTATTTATTATACAAATGCGCCTATACACGCATGAATCTCAGCGTTTGTATGTTTCGTAATTTTTAATATCATAACCTCATTCGAGGGACCTACGATGCCTGTGGCGATCGGAGGACAATTATCAAACAAATATCAACCACGTTTATTACATAAAATCTATTCATGTATAATATTGCAACCTCATTTGAGGGACCATCGATGCCTGTGGCAATCGGAGGACAATTACAAAAATACATCAAACACGTTGATTTGGTTAAAAATATATACAAAATTATAATACCGAATTCTTTACATTTGTACATTATATACCGGTCAGGCAAATCTATCATTATATTAATTTTAATCGTCTCTTACTTGACATCGCCACGTGTTGTACCTGTGCACCGTTCATACGGACATCGGAACCGTGTGTGTTCACTCGGTCATGATGTCGTCGATGTACAGCAGACAAAACAAAAGTGAGACTTTTAATAAAAAGTCGAGTACAGAGAAGTTTGAGCGCTATACGGTATCTAGTAATAAAAACCCCGATAATTTTTATGTAATAGATGATAAACGAGTCGGAAGAGGTACACGGCGTATTGTGGCAATTATGTGTTCACGAATCTACAGTCAAAATTTTACGATTATACTTTATATACCTAACGGTAAATATTACGCGCGTATCTGCACGTATTATGTATTCACGAATCTACAGACGAAATTTAGCGATTGCACTTGTCGTATACGCCGATTAGATCGATGTATATGATATATATATGTATATATATATGTATATGACACACACACAAAAAAAAAAAATTAATCAATAGGTAGGTACTTAAAAGATCATAAACTTCCTATAATGATAGAATCACACGATCACAATAAGAGTCCCTTTTTTCTTAATCTTCTGTATTTATACTCTACAATCTACATAATATACATAAACTTACTGACTAAGATAACTTTTATAATATTAAATTTCTACTGTACATCCTGTTGGACGACAGTTCCCACGACCTAACTATAATTCGTTCAGCGCTATTTTAGCGCTGATTTGTTAAAATTGCTTAATACTACTTACTTTATATAACGGTAAATGTTACGCGCGTATCTGAACGTAGTTCCCCGATCCGTCTCTCAGTGTGAGCCTATTTCTAGAACGATAAAACAGGTCAAATATATACTGGCATACTGCCATTTTATGATGCATTTTCGGTCGAGAGAAAATCTCACCCGACCCCTGATATAAATGTTCTTATCTTATATAGTGGTCGTGTAGAAAATGTAAAATGTTTGTCAGAAGCAGTGCCGTAAAAATCGGGTGTGCAGAGTGTGCATTACACACGGGCCACGGGCCTCATATTAAATTAAAATGATTAATCATGTGGTCGGTTATAATATAATGTATACGCTATAATGTTATATTTATATAATAACTAAATAATAGGAAATATTTTAAATTAAATACATATTTCAAGGCCCCCCAGTCATATAACCACGGCCTCCAAGGGGGCCGCGGCCCCCAGGTTGAGAAGTACTGTATTACACAACAGTTATTACTAGAAGTTCTAAATAAAGATAAAAAAAAAAAAGAACCGGATGGGCCTTACTCTGCTGTACAGTTGGGGTGGAGTGCACTTCGTTCATAGAATAGGTCATTACAATGAATTTGTTAAATTTGAATGCAAAGATAGGCATCATTGTATACGAATAAGAATAAGGATTCTGAACGGAGATATGTTCGTCTATAATAGGTATATTATAATATATTATGTTATATTTAAATTGAAATATAATGTCAATATTTGCTTTTCAAACGCTTATAAAGGTAATTAGGCCTCTGGACTTGAATAATTTTAAAATTACAGTAAAAACAAATAATGTGAAATGTTCTATTAAATATTCAAGTATTTTATATCAGCCAAATTATTTTATCAACAACTATAAAAAATATAATGTAAAAAGAATCGAATATTTCAAATGCTTCTAAGTTGTTAAAAAATCAGTATAATATTTTGAAATAAATACGAGTTAAAGAAAATGCCAATAACTACTACAAATGTCAAGTTTCTGCAATTTATATCTATCGAATAATAACAAATATTTAAAATCGTTTGAGTATAAATCGTTTATTTAAGCAATTTTGTAAAAATTTAAATTTCAAACGATCATAAAATTTTTTCCTTTAAATCCAGTAGAAATTTTTTTTATAGATTTTTGAAAAGTAGCTTATGGATAATCCAGTGTTAAAATTTCGAACCTTAAGTATAAACAGAAAAAATTTTATGAATTTTCAACTACAAAATAACTTGCAAATTATCGCGATTTTAACATATTTTATACAAATTTGAACTTTATGGGATTATAAAAAAATTCGAGTTAAACAATCTCTGATATTTTTTAGTTACGATAAGTATAACTTATAATTAACCTTGTATTAAATTTGCAAGGGTTTACGGATAGCCAAATAAATTTTATAGATATTTAAAAAAAGATAACTTACAAAAATTGAAAATTTAAATAATCTATAAAAAAGTCAAAATACTTTGAAAACTTTACCATGTGTAGAAAACACCAATATAAAGATTTGGTGAAAATTTCAAGTATTTGCTGTTTTTCGCTTTTGAGTTAGAGCATTTAAAAAAAAAATGTATTTTGTCAAAACGTGAATTTGCGTAAAAGAAAGTTTAAAAAAAGAACCGGATGGGCCTCGCTCTGCTGTACAATTAGGGGTGGAGTACACCTCGTTCATAGGATAGGTCATTACAATGGATTTGTGAAATTTGAATGCAATGATATGTATTATTGTGTACGAATAACGATTCTGAACGGAGTTAAAATATTTGTCTAGGATATAATACATTGTTATTTATAAATATTATAAAAAGTATATTTCATTTTGAAACGATAAATATATTTTTCAATTATTATGATGGGTTGGCAGTTGCATACAACGACATAGTTAAATTATTTATAAATAATGCATGTATTTATTATAATAATACCTTATATTAACATTTAGTATCAATTTTAATATTTATATATGTGATATCGTATAATGTATGTTGGTCATTCTCATTACACATGTTGACGATGTTGACGTTGGAACTTGATTGCGACTTTTAAAATTAACCATGGATTTATGTAATTGCTAAATTAAATAATTTCAATATTAAAATTTTAATCTAAGAGTTAATACAGTTCTACGGTTTGGTGATTCCCAGTGAAAAATTGTATAAAACATATTAGCATGAAGACGAGTCAATTTCCACAGATCTTCTAGAAATTTTAATGTGTAAGTGTTATAAGTACCTATCATTACTCTTACATAGGTACTTCAAATTATTAATATACTTAATAATTATTTACTTGTATTTGTGTATTTTGAATATTATTTAGGTATTAGAAATGACTGAATTATGTCATTCAATGTGTCAATGTGAAAATAGTGTGTACCCAAACTCAGCTAATGTTATACATAGTGAACTGTAGTCGGAGAGGGCAGTTACATTTTTTTAGTTAGCCAAGCCCAATAATTGTACTTGTTATTAAATAAAAATAAAACAATTTCATCATTAAGGTTTATTAAGTATGAAAATTATATGACTGCATACAACATTTATACCAATTTTATACAAAAATATTAATAAATGTATGGATAGTGAAATTTGGAAATAATAATGTATAATATATAACCTTCGTGAGTGTCGGTCGTTATATAATCAAAAAACCTAATAAAATTGAACTAAAATTAAATAATATATCAACGCACCAACAAAATCCAACGATAACATGAGTAGGTACTGTACAAAATACAGATCGACGAAATAATAGATTTTCAACTATTAAGAAATCGGCGACTGTAATAATTGAATATAATTCCTTTGCACCATATTATCATTTTATCGACTTTGACGTACTACATACGATATGAATATGTACATACGTACACTTTCGGCATTACACATGTATGTATTATTTTCGAATAATCTGATAACCACCGTTCACACGTTCAAAACGAAATGTTTTCCAAACCATATGAATTATTCAAAATCGGAGTAGTTACCTACACTACACGTTAAAAAATCGTTTGCAAGTACGCACTCTTAAAGGGGGAATATCCGATTGATTTATAAGCAAATTCTATTGGAGCGCGTTGCTAGTAATGAAAATCGCGCAAACCACTACTCTAATTATTATTATTATCTACCATTACGATTTACGGTTATTTCTTTATAATCGTGCCTACTATTGGGTTATCGCTATCTATCGGCCTACCTAATCGGTTGAAAACCAATACGAAATACGGGTTATTTAAACGCGATAATGTCGCTATGCCGGTGTAATACGGAACAGCGATATAGAATCTCCCCAAAACGCGTTTTCGGAAAACGGTGTTAATAGTTGGTAAAGAGCGTGTTTATAAGGGATCCGAAGAGAACGCGCGGATCGGTTAAGAATTGTAATTTTAACGGAATAAATAAGGCGAAGAGTTAGAAACTATACAAATAGACGATTTCACGTTGTATAAAAGAGGACTAATTTGAACTTTAATAGTGCAACACCATGCAAGTAAATTGATCTTAAAAAAATCACAGAAAATGTATTATTTTATTTTTTGTTCTTTGTTTATTTGTTGCAACAATATAACAAAGAGGTAAATAGGTTATGATAGGTGTATTTGAGTATAAGTATTATTATATATTTATTTTATTATAGTACACTAAACTACAGCAGAACGCATGCAATTAGTATAGCTTAGTGTTAAATGCACGCACTCGTAGGATCGTATAGAAACAAAATTGATTTTCTATGGTTTTCCTGATTAGCTTATAATATTATAATATACGTATTCATTAAGAACACAGCACATAAAAATGAAAACTGTCGATTTGTGCGAGAGTCGTTGTTCCTTTTAGGGTTGCGACACGCAGTAGATATTTATTTTATAACATTGTTTACCTATATATATATATATAGTACTATACTAAAGTACTATACTCTTCGAGGAATCCTTAACGAAAAACATGGCTGACTGGTGGTTCAGTGAACGCGAAATGAACAAAGGGAACGAGGAAAATACATTGGTAGCGGTGAATAAATGAATCACGCATATGCATACCGCGATTGCCGTGGAACGTGTTCTAACCCCGATGGGCTGCAGCGCTTGCGTTCGCGGTTGTTCTTCAATTAAAACTTTTGTTTATGGGAGGGAGGATATAACTATAAGTAAAATTAAATTTTTTTTTATACAATTCTATTTTTCTATTTAAATATTTCCGTATGGAGGAGGGGATTAAACCCTTAACCCCCTCCCGTCAGTACACTAATAGTTTGGGTTATGCAATTATGACAATCGCATGTTAATCGTCAAAACACATTTGTAATTGGAGAGAGGTCTTTAATATACTAATAAATAATAATACAGCCGCCACTGAGGCGGTACGTGAATACGATTGCTGTGTCGTAGTTTTTGAATAACGTGATTGCACAATTTTGTATTGATAATATTATTATATTTTGATGAATTAGGTACTAACTTGTAATTTCTCTTGCCACGCGTGATAAGCTATGCTCAATACGTACGCTATAGTATGTGAAATATAATGTATATGACGACGCGTGTGTTTCTATTTATCAGCCATTTGACCCTTGAGATATTCAAGACACTTTTCAATCACCTAGACCATGGGTAATGTCGTTAATGAATGTGTTTTATGTTCTATGGTGTATAATAGTAAACTCGAAGGACGGCAGCACAGACTGGTTCACTACTCTGATGGGGACCCGCGCCTAGTCCCCACGGGCTACTGCAGAGCTGTTGATACCATGCCTTACGAGGGTCAGCCTAGATAGTCCCTTTTGCAGAAGATTGTGCCAAGCGCAACAGAAGCGACGGGAAAAAAGGTTGCAACGACAGCAACGGAATCAGCATCAATCAACGTCCCAGTCGACGATCGACGCGCAGTCGACGAGCGACGCACAGCCGACGCAGTCGAGCGGTTCACACCAACCACAGGAAAGACAACCCAAGCCCGCGCCCGTGTCGCGGATTTCATCTTACGAATGCCCGGTCTGCGGTAATCGATATCAGTGTTATTCATAATCAAATTGGACCTGGTTTAACAATGGTTTAATATTAGTTTAACAATTGTTTATCTTTTTTGTTATTCATAGACGATAAACTTTACTTAGACCATTGTCTAAGTTCAACGATAAACCTCCGAGTTTTAAACTAGGTAAATACTGGGTTTAAATCTAGTTTATTATAAAAATCACTACTATCTTAATAATATGTATTATCATTTAATTTCGAAAAATGGATATCGGTAATGTATGAAATGATAGACGCGTAAGAAATTTAAGAATTGTTCATTTTGTTAGACAATGGAAAATATGGAATGTATCTAATTTAGCGACCACTCGAATTTTTTGATTTTTTTTGCCGAAATCTTAGTAAATCAACGTTTTAAAAACGACGGTGCCAAAAACAATTGGTGAAAATCAATAGTTTTTGAGTTGTAGCATTTTGAAATTTGACTTTTTCTACAATGTACTTATATAGATAATTTTATACCGGTGTGAACTAATAAAGTGTGACGCATTGGTCTGAACCCTATGTACTATTATCATGAACCCGACGGATGAATAAAATTGTTTGCATTTTTTTTTCATTTTAATTTTTTTCAAAAATTAATTTCAAAAGGGCAGCAAGCGAGTGACCCCCACTAGGTGACTCAATGCAACAAAATGCATTTTTTTTTAACCCCGTGACCTACTCGAGGTGGTGTTTCAGGCCTGTTACCTATCCGACGTGGTTTTTCATAATAAATCGGGGTATTTTTTTGATTCAAGTTCCGCAGTGAACTCGCAGGCCCATTCCAGTAGTTACCTATTTACTCTGCCATGTTACCTATCCGACGTGGTTTTTCATAACAAATCGGGGGACATCCGCCCAGAAGCAGTGACGCGGACGCATTTCATATCAAGATGCTGTTCCAATGTCCATCGTGTTCCCTGCTGTACCAAGAACTGAACGATTTGTCTGCCCACTACCAGGCAGTACACTTGGCCTGCAGTAGATCGAGTCGCCGCCGCCGTTCGGGCGTGCCCATATGACGTCTAGTCACGATGAGCTTCTAGGCTTCCACGTCCACCATGTCACGCTCGTCAATTGTATTTCTATGAAAATATCGTAACATGACATAATATTGTGTTCCGTGCGCATAATACGCATACACAGCAATGGTACGCATTTTAGTTCACTTATGTTCCAAATAAACGATCCCAGATCATTGTCATTATAACGTTTTGATTTCTTTTCAATTTCGCTCTTACAACATTGTATTAATTGTTTCTGTTATGCGAATGTAATATTTGTATACAAATTACAGTACGTCTACATTTCATATTCCAGAATAAAAATAAAAGCGATTCAAACATAACACTCGTCGAGTTTTATGACGAATCGACGTTTTAGATCGTTTTAGACAAAAAACGATAAACAATTTTGATTTTCTCATCACTATAATATATAATATATTGTGTGCACGGAATAATACCGTATTGGTGCGTGCACGCACGTCTTAAAGAACACATATTACACTTTTGATCGTGTACACGTGTGAAATATAATCGATTGAATACATTTTATAATTTCATTGGTTTCCAACTCTACAAAAGTAATGTCTATAAGCATCTGTCCCAAAATTTCTACCTGTATTATCATATATATATATATATATATATATATATGTGAATTTACATAAATTAACGTTTACTTTATTCATTATTTTTATCATAAAATGTATTATAAATCAATGTGTACTAATAAGTATTCGTATTATTAAATGTACATTATTGAAAAACTATTAACAAACTAATATGAAACATTAAAATATTATAAATTTATAAATGATAATACGTTTTTATAATCTTGGGTTCAATAATAATTTATAATGTATGTAAACAAATTATTTGTTTACGCGAGTGTATAATAAATTATTATAGTCAATTAAATTTAAAATGAATGTGTTCACTACATTATTTTAATTTTTATCTATTTTTTTTTATATATTATAATAAGCATTTATTTAACAATTATGTTTTAGATTCTGAACGGAGTGATGGAATCTATTGGTTTTATAATAATAAGTGTTATTTATTTATTTATTTATTTTTTTTTATTTTTTTTGGTAGTAAAAATTCTTCGATTTTCTTAAACAGCAACTTTTCTGAAAGGTCTGAATGTAGATGGTACTTGTGTAATTCAGAAATCCATCCTTTTTAATACATTTTGAAAAAATCGAAAAAACGATAAAAAAGTTACGAAAAAAAGGGAAATTTTACGCAAATTCACGTTTTTACAAAAAACATTTTTTTAAAATGCTCTAACTCAAAAACGAAAAACCGCAACTTCTCGAAATTTTCACCAAATTTTTATATTGGTATTCTCTATACATGGTTAAGTTTTCAAAGTATTTTGACATATTTTGACTTATTTATAGACAATTTAAATTTTCGATTTTTGTAATTTTTTTTTTTTTAAACACCTATAAAATTTAATTGGCTGGCCGAAAATTCTTGAAAATTTAATACAAGGTTTATAATAAGCTTAACTTATCTTCACTAGAAAATATAGGTGATCGTTTCCTTCAAATTTTTTTTATAAGCTCAAATTTGAATAAAATGTGTCAAAATCACGATAATTTGCAAGTTATTTTGTAGATAAAAATTCATAAAATTTATTCAGTTCATATTTAAGGTTCAAAATTTTAACACTAGATTATTCATAAGCATCTATACTTATTGCCATTAAGATTTTCCTCAAAAAAATATGGACCAATTAAATGCTCATCAATAATCCACACCAAACATTCACACCCTAACGAACTTGCTTATTGGTCTCATTTATCCAGTGGGAATTTGAATTATTCCAATAGTGATTGTTGTAGTGATTTACTTGTCCATTATTGTGGAAGTTCGCCTCATCAGTCCAAAGGATATTTGTTAAAAATTGAGAATCCTCTTCTAATTTTACATTACAATTTGCAATAAAATTGAGTTGCCTTTCATAATCATTTGCTTGAAGTTGCTGAACAGGATTAGCCAGGTACGCATGGTATTTGTGTTTTTTGGCAATTTTTTGAACTGAAGAATATGTCATGCTTAATTCATCTAAGATTTAAAAATCAGAATACTTATTTTGTAATTTATACCTAATGTTTATTTAATAGGAAAACCAAATACCTGCTACAGTTCTCAAAGATACATGAGGATTTTCAATCAATTTGGCCAACACTAAAATAGAACTATAGTCATTGATGGCTGTCGAAACTCTACTTTTTGGTTTTATAAAACTTCCATATTTTTGCAGATTTTTGTACAGAACATAAAAACTTGTGTGTTCTGGACAAGGACGATCAGGATATCGGATTTTATATAATCTATAATTAATATAACACTAGATATACAGAAACATAATATACATATGTATAATTACTTATATTTGTTTTTTTTTTTTTGCTGTCCATTTAAAAAAAATATATATTTTTTGTTTTCGTACATCGCATAACTTCATTAAGATGCAGAAATACGCAAGGTTGATAAACAATATGTTTAATTAGATACCAAAGTATCCGTTCATTAAACTCATATTTTAAAATTGTAATTGTGATTTTGTGAACTAGACTTAAAAATGTAATTTTATAAATCATAGCAACAATGATTAAAATTAGTATACATAATGATTTTATATTAAGTTATATAACTGATTTATCCTATTCATGTACACATAATTTATAAAAGATCTTTAAAAAAATTAGGAACTTATGTAGAAATATTTTGTTGATCCATACTATATGACATTATGACATGTATAGAAATAACACTTTAATATAGTATAAAATATTATTATTTATTTATAGTTAGAATATTGTATTGCAGACGAAAAGTTATATACAATTTATATTATATTATTATACGAAATATATTATTATAATATTGAACAAGTGAGATGTGATATTACTTCATTATATAACATTCGATGTTCAATATAAATTGGTTTTTATTTGTATGTTCAATGAAATATTTAACACTTACACAACTTAAAATTAATTTTTTTTATGAGAAAATTAGTGTTTAGTTTTTACAACTCGTTAAACTTTTTATATTTAAATGTGTGTATAAGAAAACATGACATCATGGGCTACTTAAAAAAAATTTGGTTATGGAACGTTACTCAATTTTTGGTAATTATAGTCCCCCCTCAACATTTTCACCACTTTAATCGCTGAATATATTATATTGTACAACTTTAAATATTGTGTGCGTATATGACCATTAACTTATTTATTATTTAATTTTTCCAATTTTTCCATAATAATTATCTTTGGGTTTTGCATTTTTAATTTTTTTAAGTTCTTTTAATTTACAGATCTATTACCCATATTTGTTTTCTTATTAATGAAATAAAATATTTTCTTTAGCTATTTTAAAAAAAAACATTAGTTCATTGTATATATTCCACATTAATACTTCACTCTAGTAAAAACATATTTTTGTTTTATTATAATTAATTATTTGAATAATTGATAACAAAATTGTATTTAAAAATTGCAGTTGGTTATTTTTCAATGTTTTTGTAATGGATCGGAAAGTGGATATTTATCTCGGATTCAAACATTCTGAGAGGCTATTTAATTTCTGACTTATTAATATGCAAGTAGGTTCCATCATTCAAGAAATAAAAATCTGCATACTTTTTATTTACAACTAAATAATTGTATTAAAACAATTCAAAATAGTTAAACATCATCGAAAATCGTGAAAATATGTCAAATGTTTAGGACACTAGTCACAAATATCACACAAATAATAATGTTTTATACACAAATATATAAACTAACTAGACAGACGACTGTTTATACATCGATGGCTCACTATATTTGAAAACGGATATGTGGCTTATTCATAAATTCGATGAGGCATGTTGACTAAACATTAAGATATAATATTATAATATTCATAAATGGGAATAATATCATTATAATATGAACATGTTTCCATAATCTACTGAACACACATGAAATATAATATATTACCCGCAGTGTATATAATACCTAGGCATTTTATAAATGCCGGTTGATTTTTGGCAAAGTATTAAAAAAAAAATTTATCATAAATTACCTAGAGTAACCTTGAGACAATAGAATAATATAATATAATTTAGATTTTTTATAGAATTCCTAACTAAATTTAAGCAAAATATTGAAGTAATTTTCAGTATTTTACCTATTATATTTTTAAACATATTTTATGTTTACCGTATTGGCGTACTACTCTACCGTACAGTCTTGCCCCTTTTTTCTATTCGTAGATCTTAACGTTACAATATCATTTACTAACTTATCGTACTGTTAGATAACTAATACTAATTGATTTTAAAAACGTTCAATATTATTATTTGGTCAAATACTTAAGTATAGTTGATAAATACAAAATCGAATACATGTTGACTGGTTATTCACTGTGAAATTTGTAAACCGAACTAAAAATAGCAAATTTAAATGCATTTAAAATTGGGAAGTTAACGAATATAACAACAACAACAAATAATCGGATTACTATTATTTTGTATGTCTGTTCAATATCTCTTCAAAATCTGTAGATATTTCTAATTTGAGCAATAAATATAATACCTAACTCTACCTAATTCTATAAATCGTTACACTAATGGCAATACCACGTATCTACATTTTACCAATTGTTCAGGAGAGTGAAAAAATTGAATAAATATTAAAATATATTATACACCCCATTTTTTTTCAAGTTTAAATTTAAGTTATGATTTTTCAACAATATTTTTAATGAAATTCTTTAAATTTGGTTGCTGTTTAAAAGTTAATGTAGTTACGTTTGTGAAAATTAACGTTTTTAATTTTTCATAATTGTTTAAACTTATCAACCAGTCCGGGTATTTTTGCGGTTTCCTTGTATCGTGATGGAAGGTTAGTCGCTTTTGCCTCTCACTCGTGGAACGTTGGTCGTCACGTCGGTAACGTCGCCGCATCCGTATCTGGCGAACGTGTGCGACCATCGTTCCACAATTGTGGAACTTGTGTGTACTCGAACCTTTATTTTTTACCGCCTTTTTTATTGTGCGTATGTACTTGTTCCATTTAACAACAATCATACCGAGTGCGGACACATAGTGTCTTCGTCACCGTCGCGCGCCGCCGTTCCACGGCATTTATTTCTGATCGTACGCGACCTTCAACCGTCAACGTTGCTTTCGCTGCCGCCGCCGCCGCCACCGCCACCTTCTCCACCGCCACTATCCACTTGTATCGGCGATATTTATATTTTGTTATTGATTATATACTATTGTAGCATTATTAATTTCGCCGGCGATTATCATTACTATTATCATTATTATTTTTCTTATTATTATTATTATTATTATTATTGTGATTATTATAAAAATAATATATGTACTCAGGTACGGTCTTAAATTGTATCATAATTCGTTGTCGTATTACCTCAAACATTCGTGAACCATTATTTTATTATTAAGTTGCTTGGCCAAATGCTAGGTAATAGCCGGCAACACACAATAATTCTCCGTTTGTATATTATCTCGCGCGTTTATCTTATATTATTCTTTACATTGAGCGATTTTTCCCAATTTTTTACGTAGTATATTATATTATAGGATATATATTATCCACACATATTTTTATGACGCAGACAACGCTATTCATTTTTTTAACGATGATGGATTGTCGCTAACATATTTTTAGACCCATGAATTTACATGTTATGTCTTTGACTTATATTTTACTATGCCTTAGTATCAGAAAAACTATTTTCCAGTTCAGCTGTATATCTAGCTGGTACCCTGACAACAAATCAGAAAAGAAGGTCTTGTTCATCAAGCTATACGACAGGGCTGCTAGACATGGACGGTTGGCAGCACGGTGTGCTGTTAGTATTATTATAACTTTACTATGCATTGACTAAAGATTTAACTATGAATCTGAAAACACACACAAACTTTTATTATAACATAAATATTTTTTCATTTTTACACCGAACTCGAGTAGGTACAAATATTATTTCTATTTCCTAATTATCACCCAAAAAATCGAAGTATACAGAATAAAAACTTGTATATGTATGACGTATGTACACATTGTCTATGATGAAACCGTAAATGGACTTTTAGACATTTTTTAAAACTTTAGCTTCAAAAATTCTATCTGTAGTTCGATTCTGAAAATAAACAAATAATTACTGATCGAAGAATCCGCTTTTCATATTGATGAATATAATTGAATTATAACTTGTAGCTCGCTATAATATATTCCATATTATGTATTATAATATCAATATAAATATTCGCGTCTATAATATTTTTATTATAGTTAAACTATAAACAATTGTTCTTATTTAAATACATCATTCTAGTGAAGGCCAAGCAAAATTGAATTATTTGTATTAAATAAATACACTTTATTAAGTGTAAATGTGAAATTATAAATTGATAAATACTTTTGTAAACATAGTGCATAGGGCAACAGAGTCGGTGGGACTGGAGTCGTTTCTCACGTGCAATAAAAGCCTCAAAGCTTTTTCTCGTAATGGTCAAAATAAAATATTTTCCTTTAGGTGAACAGTAATATGTGTGCGAACAAACAATATAAAATTAAAATCATACAAACCCAAGCAAAAACCGCATCATTTAGGTTTTTTGATTTAACCTAGCTTTTCCGGCCATATTTAATATACTCAGTATTATACGACCGATGGCGTTCGAATGATTGCATATTATTATAAATGATATATATAATATGCAATATTATTGTTCTTCTATGATAGGACGCTACGTTTCCCTTTTTTGTGTTTTTTCGGTTGATTTTTATTATATTTTAATTTTTAAGCGAGCTATGAATTTTTTAAAACTTAATATTTCTCATACTCATTCTATATTGTATATACCTTCAATATTATTCTTTATTATACATATATATTATCCGTGATACCGATTACCGATACGGTAATATCCAGGGCTACGATACGCAAATGAAGTAAAAAAAATGAAGAAATACAGCATTTAAAAATATCTATATGATAATAAAACATACCTATCCAGTATCTACTTATTCATCTTATATAATAAAGTTTAGTAAGTTTTTGAATATATTTTATATTTTATTAATTATTATTATTATTATTATTATTATTATTATTATTATTATTTATATTATTATTATTATTTATTATTATTTTGATAATATATTTTATTTAGACTTAAATAACTTTTGGATTTAAGCTATTACTTGGCCTGTTGACTGCGACATACGCTAGAGATAAAATTTCGAAATGGTTGGGTTATTGTTTTTCGCAGGTCACAAATACTTACGATAACTTGTAACTAACACAACGGCAAGACCGATTATTTAATATAGAATATAAGATATAATTTATATAATAGTGATAGTCTATAATAATATATATGTTACGGTCCAGATGGACAAATCAGTCATTGTCATACAATGCCCGGACATTGTATATAAGTAAATAATGCATATTCAACTCTCATATAGACTAGTCATTGTAGGTAATACAATGCTTAAACTCTGGCGTGGACAATGTGATTGTTTTAAAGTAGGTATTATATTTTATAATTTAGAACTGTCGCCTACAGGTTACGATAACTTTTATCAGTAATGAGAAAATTGAGTTTTCAAATCTAGGAGGTCAAGATTATGACCGTTGCAATTGTGGTCAAAAATGTGAAACAAGGAGATGAAAATGTAAAACTGAAGGAATTTTATGTAACACTAAATACTTGTAAAAATAAATAGCTTATTTAATAAAAATTAGTATAGATAATTAATAAAATATTCTCCATTTTGTTTACGAATCAAATTCCTTAAATATTAAATAAAATTTATAATTAATTATATAATGTTCATTATAATATATATTCATTATATTAATTGTTCACTTAGCACCTGTAGTACTGGCCGTTGTATACAATGTCTGGTTTATGTGAATAATTATCTACTTGGCTTGAATAACTTGGACATTGTAAACTTTGTCCGGATAGTGTTTACAATGACCATTTATCCACCTGGACCGTAACATATATAATTTATATATATATATATATATATGTGTGTGTGTGTGTGTGTGTGTGTGGGTGTGTTACCTATAAAATGCACCTTAGAATATTATTCATTGGTACGGAGATCTCGATATTATATGAAATTGTCAAATTAAGTTGTATACAATCATTTATCTTAATCGCCGCCCGACGGTAATGCTATCGTAATCGTCTAATGACTATACTGTTGTGAATTGGTGCCGCACCAATTCACTACAATATAAGTGGTGCATATGGTGCGTATGAATGTGAACAATGTAAATTTAAAAACGCGTACACATACGAGAAACGAGCTTCTCACAAGAACACGTATACTGAAGGAAGGTTATTTTGATTCAAAACATGATTTGGTCTTCCCTTGATGATTCCAACTAAATGTAATTTTAAAGTCTATAATATAGTCTAGGGGCCATTCTTACAATGTCCGGCTTAGTGTCGGTTAAGACTAACCGGTAGAACTCTGTCGGTTAACAAATGATAAATTCTTCCGGTTAGCGTTATCAGGCACTAACCGAACATTGTAAAAACGGCCCTAACAGTTTATAGGTATATAATTCATGGAACATCCATCATACATCATATATTTATTAGTATAATATGAATACCAATATTAGTATTATTGTATTAATTATTTGAAATCAATTAGCTATATTTATTATATATTATAGCCGCTGTTCTTAAAATAGAAAATTGTACAAAACGGAACGTTCATAAAATTGGGAACTATATGAATAATATAATATTATGCGGATTGACGTACAATATATAGCAAATATTCAGTTATTACAAAAAAATTAAAAAAGGGTTCTTAGGATAGGTACGTTAATGATAGTCATTTCGGCTACATGCGCCGCGAGGGTACCTAATAGTTGTATATAGATACCTACATCCAATTTCAGAAATTATAAAAATAACTATTGATAACTTTAATCCCCTGGATAGTGATACTTTAAGAAACATCTTACCACGTGGCAATTTTCATAATTTTTTAATAAATACTAATATTTTTACGCTCAAAAACACTAATATACAAAGCTTAACCAACCGAAACTGACGCAAAAGCTAATATTACGAACCGGAATGTCGTTCCGGTTCGTTCAGGTCCATTTCGAGCATTGATTATTGATTAAAAAAATCTAATTAGTAATTATAAAATATTAAATAAACATGAAATATAATAGTAATTTATATTATTGATAAGATCTGGAACTTTTTAAAATATATCTATACGCAATTTACTATGTGATTTTGTAACGTGACAAAACGTACTTCGTATTTGTACTATTTTTCTGGTACATCATTTATATTTATCATAATCTTTTGTAATCTTTATTGTGCGCGTGCAGGAAATGGCTATGTCATGGACTGGTTCAGCAGACGGCGGCTGTGTGCACTCTTTCCACCACGACCCGCTATGTACGTATATTATATGCCAAGGGCCGTGCCCTATTGTGTATTTTTGCTTGTTATATTGCCGACACTGGCTCGAGTCTGGTTGTAACGGCGAACCTGTGTGTCTTTGACGAGTGTAGAGTGGGGAAAAAGTAGTCGGCTATAATATGACCCAGCTTTCAGCAGTCACTCTCACTCGTAGTCTGCGAATGTTTTGCTACGTGCGAAGTAGCTGTTTTTTTTTCATCTTCGATCTGTATCACACTAAAACCATGTGATTTTTACCAAAATTCGGCCGAACCGGACTCCAGTTTTGGTTACCCTCCAGGACTAGTAATGTATAATTTATTATGATTAAATGTATGAACTGTATTATTTTATTATAATAATTATTATTACGACGTGTCTTCGGCACCGTCGGACGCATTCAAAGACCGTGGTCACCCACGTTAACCAATGTCCATTCGTATTGTCCATTAATCATTATTTATTATTGTATATTTGGTACAATATGTGTATAATCCCGGGATGCCCCAGCGCCTTGCAAGCTGAGTATGACTAGTCAACAACCTAGCAACTCGTTTGGGGCGTATACCCGCCGTATCATAGCGGTACGCCGTGCTGGACGGTCGGTGGGTACCCGAAGGCGTTTATCGCGATCCCGGTCAATTAGCGGATTTCTTTTCTGTAATATATTGTACTTTATTTTCGTTTCCCTTTAATTATAGACGAGATTATTTGATCGTCGATTTTTGGCCGACGTATTAATTTAACTCGCTTCGGTGTTAAGTTATATATTAATTATTTATACAAAATCCTATTGTGGTACGACGGTATGTATTGCCCAGTAGGTTGGTGACTTTGTTATAATTTGTGACATTTTAAAGCCGTGCCTATATATATTAAATAAATACGTGATATTACGTACGTGGCAAAAATGACATTTTGAAAAAATATAAATTGGTATGCTTGGAAAGCTCAAAGAAAAGCGTACATGAGATATAAAGTAAACAA
Source organism: Chaitophorus viminalis (assembly GCA_025469195.1). NCBI lineage: Eukaryota > Metazoa > Arthropoda > Insecta > Hemiptera > Aphididae > Chaitophorus > Chaitophorus viminalis. Next base: position 29,474 of record JAIPRK010001144.1, read on the forward strand.
CAATGTACAAAAGTATTTCGGATCATAAATTAACATCATGGTGAATATTTTGCAAATTAAATTAGAAATATTTGTGCGCAAACTATGGGACCGCTCTTAAAAAAATTATGCGCAATTTATTTAATATTATGTAAGCTTTTTAAACTTGACAAAAACTGGGGTGCAGCTTATGCATGTAACCTTTTTACATGCATTCGACTTTGTGTTTATCTGTGCTTTGGGTGCAGATTACAATTAACGTTAATAATAACAATATTTGTCATTGTTGCATTGCTGCAGTTTATTCCGCGGGCAAATGACGTGAGTTACAAACTATTTATTCGATAGTTTTTGCTTGAGAACAAAAATAAAATTTAAAAAAAAATGTCCCATAATAGAAAACCCAATCGAGCTCTGTCTGTCCTTTGTCGTTACGCTCCTGGGACATATATACTTTACTTATATAGTTATATATAATTTTTTTTTACACTCCTTTTTTTTACATCTATTATATTTATATTTAAAATTGTTAAATCTTTACTGTTACATTTTACACACATTATACGCCTATGATATTAGGATATTAAGGATTTATATGGCGATTTTTCGAATACAATACATGTATTTATTTCATTCAAATGTGCTTATAAAAACTACGGTGAAATAAAACTAAAAAAAAGCAAACGCAAATTATTAAAATTGTACATGTAAATATTATATTGAATAAAAGTACATGAGTACATTAATTAAAACAAGAAGATCACGAATTATGAATTATTACTTTTTTAATTAAAATTTGACAATCTATGAGATTAGACATAAGAGAAAAATTATTTATACACACATATATGATGTTAGGTTTTAATGAAAAATTATTTGAGCACAATGGTCATATTATGGCGCAATATACTCGTTCTAGTAAAACTTCTTGTTCGTAGAAGCCTTAGAATCGGAGAACTGCTTTGCGTTGCCTATCTCACTCGTCGAAGGTTGGCCCATCGACAACCTATTCATGTACTCCTTCGTTCTAATAGCCACGACCTCCTGCTTTTTAATTTTAACACGTTTAAGAAATTTTTCCGACTGTAATTCGTTCACCGTGGCGGAACTTTTATTACAATTGACCTTATGTCTTTTCATGGCCACGAGTCTTGTGAACGTCATATTACAATACCGACACTTGTACTGAGGTCTGGAATAACTAAGTTAAAAAAATAAAAATTAGACATAGAAGTATCAAATAATACCATTATAGAGAAAAATATAGATTAAATCTGGTGCATTACGTTTTTACAGACTCTTCTTCCTTGACCTTTTTCCTTAATGTTGCAGTTGCAGCACGCCTGAAGGGGTGTTCTAAAGTAGACTGAATGCCCAAACAATATTTTTCACACAATACGCAGACGTACATTTTTGAATAATCAATTGCGCAATTTTCAAGCAAAATAAATCTTTTAGTATCGATATTTTATCCATTTTAAAAATTCTAAAAATAAGAAAGCACTGATGAGCATTTGTAATTATCTTATAGACCATAAATAATTTGTCTTCAATTATAATAAGTAATCACAATTATTCCTCTATCAAAGCTGGACTGTCGAAATCAACATTTTAATATTTTCAAATTTTTTTTAAAATTTTTATACATAATTTAGAACTGTGAAGTAACTTTAATCTGTTTAACTATAATAAATTATTTGTTTTTTATTTATTAAATAATAAGATTAAAAAAAAATTAATACATTTTGTTTTATTTTTATGCGGATTATATAAATGATTAAAGTGCTTTTGTTTATTTTATAATACTTTTTTACTTTAGTTCAACTTAGTTTTTTGAAAATGTTATCTTAAAGGTTATCTTATTTTATCTTAAAGGAATCGATCGATTGCACCGAAAATATATATGCGAGTATTATATATATATATTTATACATTGATTCCGCTGAAAACGTGTTTACATTATAATATTATACATAGATAGGATATCGCATATCCAACGTGACGTTATAGTAGCACAAAGCTTAGTTAAAAAAAAAAATAAAAATTCAATTATATGTAATAGTATATTTTTAAGTATAATGTATTTAAATTTGATGAAATTAAAATTTAAAAATTTAAAAAAATTAAAATAAAATGTATATTATGGATATGTGTAATGCGTAATTCGTAATCTATAATTTATATATAAGAATAAATATATTGATTAGAACAAAAGTTATTGTGGGACATATGTATATGTGTGTAATTTACGTGTTATAACCATATATAAATCTGCGGCGGAATCAATATTAAAACGGTACAATCGATGAACTCCCTTCTTATGCACCCTGTACACGAACCGTATACATAATATTATATATGATCTCGTGTCAACCATAAAATTAATCCATCGGTTGAAAAAATATTTTTACCGAATTCTGAAACATACTTTTTCAACTTGGAATTGTGATTTTGTTTAACTTTTGGCATAATTAAAAGAACAGAATAAAATAAACGTATGGAAAAATTATTAAACGACAATTAGGCTCGGGCCACACGATGCAATTTTTGTGCACGGAAAATATGAATGCGGAAATTCCGCAACAGCCGTCTTCGACCACACGACGCGAAATTTATTTATATGACAATATTTGTATCAAAATACTAATATTTACTAAAAATACTAATATGTATTATACATTATACCTCATCATTGCCTGGCATAGGAGAGTTTAAGTTCTTTTCTCGATCAGAACAGTCGATTTTTTTCACTATGAGTGAGTACGATATTGTAACTATTATTTGTGCTGCGGAAGCAGCCGGTGAACTAGACATTGCTACTCCACTCAACCAAAAAAGAGACGAGGAGGATTTGTTTCTAAACTTTTATAGATCAATTCGAAAATATTCGAAGAAATTTTTTGAATATATTATATACGATAGTATGTCAATAAATTCTTTTGATGAGTTGCTGGAAACCATGCGTCCTCATCTAACAAAACAGCATACCAAAATGAGGAGTCCTTTATTTGTCGAGCAAAGACTTACAATTACTATAAGGTAAGAAATATTTAATAAAATTATCGTATTCTTCACCTATATAATCACAAATTATATTGAATATATATGTATAGTAATTAATAATAAATATAAAAGTATATTAACTGTAATTTGTATATAAACTGTAGATATATTTGTTTTAAATCACCTTTACATTTTATAGTCATAATAAAACAATATGTAGTATAATTATGTGCTTAATAAATTGAATGGAATTACAAACAAGTTATATAAAAATTGTACCTAAAAGTATTATCATGTAGCAAAATACATAAAAATAATATATGTACGCACTTATACATTTTAAATAATATATAAAACAGAATTATTACCTATATAATAAAAAAAATCATCTTCACCTAGACACTTAAGATAAATAACTTAGAAATGATAAACATATTGTTTTAGTTTAATACAACTAAATAAAAACTTATTTATTTGCAGAGGAGTTATTAGGAGGGGAACTTAAAGGGTTTATAGTTTGTAAAAATGTTGCATTTAGATTTGAGGAAGAATGAGATGCAACGTCTTGTTGATAATGTGAGAATGAAGATTGAAATGCAGGAGAATACATGTCAGGTTGAATATATGGAGGTGGAATGTTATGAGGTATATTTGAATAATATGTATTATTAATGTCAGGTTGTCTTTGTGGAGATAAATACATAGACGAAGATGGTTGATACAAATTATCATTTGTTAAAGGAGATGAACCGATATTATCAAATTGACGAACATTTTTAAAAAAATTTAGTGCGTTAATACGGAAATATAATTTTTGTGAATTGTTTAAATTTTTATAATCTGGCAATAAAGATAACAAAAATTGCTTGTCAGGATCATTACATCCTGTTTGTTCTATAAAAGAGATTAGTTTATTTTGGAATGGAGAAAGTTTCTTTCACCGTTTTCTTAGATTTTCTATACGCTTGAGAATAAGATGTTGATGCAATTCCATTCTCCTCAGTATCATCAGCTTGCGGATTATTTTCTTCCAAAGTTTGTTCTCCTTGAATACTTTCGTTTGGGTCATCATCGAAATTTCCAGATGTACTTGACAAAAAAAAAACAAAAGAAGAGTTATATTAAAGAGGTGTATATAAAAATGTAAACTTTATTCTTAAAAATGAGTTATCAAATGTAAAATTCTGCTTATACATTTACTAGAAAAAAGTAGCAATGGATACAAAAATTAAAATACTAATAGATCCTTGATTTGCTTGAAATAAAAATAATAATTTATACAACGAATAAATAATTATATAATAATAATGTAAATTGAATTTCAGTTATGATAAATATATCCAATAAAAATAAATTACTTTCTTTTTTTCAGCAACTGGTTTTAGAAATCATAAAATATCAGCGTAATGGTACTTCCTCTTTTTTGGTGCACCTGAACCAGATTGGATTGAGTTTTCTTCTTTATTCCACTTTATATAATAGTTACGAACGTTCCTCCATTTTTTTTCTTTTAAATCTTTAACTTTAATTAAAATAATAAAATATTAAAAATTAATTCATAATTTTAGTTTTAAGGAAAATTGTTAATATATTGTTTTAATTGTTATTAAAAGTTATGCAGGCGCTAAACATTTGACGGTTGCTACTTTTTAATGTGAGATTTTTTTTTTAAGTATTTGTCGACTGGAATTTGCTTTAAAGCTTTGCAATTTGATTTTCATGTTGGTAAAAGTACCATTGCGGAAATTATAAGAGAGACCTGTATTATTAGAGATAATACGGTAGGTTAAAGAATCATATGCTGATTATTTTATGGTCCCAGGTTCAATACCATTCCAATATAGATATATTTAAAAAGTTGTAGTTTGATTATATTTTTTTTTGTTTTAAAAAGTAAGAATTTTACTTTAATATTATATTGCAATTTACAATTGAGTTGTAATATTTTTCATATAATAAATTATAAGTACCTATATTAATATTTTATAGCAATAAGACAATTTAACCAGTTAACTTAATGTTTTTGTAATTTTAAGAATCGTTAAAATAAAAAAGTTTAAAAAAAACGGTCGTTTATTTTAAAACATAATGTGTAAAATATAATAATTTATACCAATAGAAAAATTAGTTGAAACAATGTATACAAGCTAGCGTTTATACAAAATATAATATAATATTGTAAATAATTTTAATATTGTAAATCCAATAATATGCTGTAATATATTATTGAGCAGTAGGTACCTACCTTAAAAAGTTAAAACCAAATTTGAGGTTTAAAGCTGAAGGCTTTTAAAATAGGTAACAAGGAACTATATATTTCTGTAACCAATTAGTATTACAAAAAGTTACTAATTTGTATTTTTTAATAGTAGTTTATCTACTTCTAGGAACCTAAATGTAATTAAATTTATTTTATTTCTGTGATTTCATTAGATTAAATGTATTTTGTTTCAAATTAAGAACATAAATTGTTTGATTTTTTATATTAAATCAAAGTTTATCTACCATTTGTACTACTACATTTGGTACTACTATTTGTATAAATTAATTTTACTTGTGCAAGTTAAGTTGCATTGATATATTCAAAAATGATTATTTATACATAAGTACCTGGTAATTAGGTAGGTATATTCTTTTTAGAAAAAGTAACAATAACCCTAATTTTATAAATTAAAAGGTACAGATGCCAATAACTATAATATGCAGTGCCAATGATAGAATCAAGGTGCCAATAACTGTATTTTGTGAATATTTTGTAAAAAACAAATAATTTAAAAAGAACTATCAAATCTATACAAATTCTGATAACAAAATTGGAAAGATAACAACATGTCTTACAAGATAAATATGTAAAATAATTAATATTACGTACATTTTTCATCTTTTTCGGAGGGCGACAGCTCATTCCAACTGTCATACATCACTTCAGCGACGGAATTCTAAGATACAGCTTTTAACTGTTTGTCGCTGTACTCTTTTGACCCGATATCCCATAAACAAGGTCTTGATTCTACTTCAATTATCATTTTTTCGTAGTCAAACATGTATGTTTTGAACTTTTTTACCTTTTTAAAAATTAAATTGAAATAAAATAAGCTGTACCGCACGCGGAAAACGGATCGTGTGGTCTGCCTAATTTGAAACAATGTGAATTTCAATTGTGTTCGGTTATAGCGATCCGGGATCACCGCTACATGTTGCGGCAGGCCGCGGGAATTTCCGACGGTGCCGCGTCGTATGAACGGTTGTATTTATAGCACTGTGTTTTCGTTTTCAACCCTGCTGCATGCGGAATTGCCGCACTCGTGGTCTGCGGAAAAAACGCATCGTGTGCCCCGAGCCTTAAGCTGGTTTCACACGGGGCGATTTAATCGCGCGCGTTTGCGGTTAAAAATCGCGGCGATTTAAAACCGCTCCTGTGTATGTATTCACACTAAAGGAAATCGCGTGCGATTAAAACGCCTTCGAATATCCGCCAAATTCGAAATGTGTTGTCGTTTGAACATTAGTCGTATAGAAAACGAGGTTTTTGTCTGTACTCTGTTGTACTTAACACGTCTTTAAAATTTAAATACGTTTTTTTCCATCGTTTTATTAAATGGAGATCTTAGATGATGTTAAAGCGATTTGTGTAGTGTATAGTTTATATAAAAGACGACAGTTAAAATAAAAATTGACCAGCAAGAGAAAATATTGGGTGCATCCACTAAATATGAAAAGAATCAACGAAGGTCAGTTTCAAGTTAATTTTTTAACTTTGCGATCACACCCTGATGAGTTCTTCAAATATTATCGGATGTCAATCTTGTCATTCGATTCATTGGTTTGTTATTAGCTGATTCGCTTAATGTTAATAAAATTATGTAAAACTGAAACATCTAACAATAGTATTTATTTAATGATCTTAGGTCTCATATATTGGTAAATATCTTCTAAAACAACATACTAATATGCGAATTCCAATTTCACTGGAAGAAAGACTGACCGTGACGTTAAGGTAGGTGCAATTTAAACATTCAATTTTTAGTATTACAAAAACCAATATACTGGTTCAATATGTCTCAGAATAGACTAAACAAGTGTTTTAGAAGTATTTAATAAAATTTTAACTTCACAAAAGGGTTACTATAATCAATATTATGTAAACTAGTATTCTCTTATATCAAGGTTTCTGATATGTAGTTGTAGTTATAGTGTCACCAAAAAATCTAAAGAAATTAAATTAGATATTAAACAAAGAATTTCAATTGTTCTATTAATTAATTATTAATTAACATTAATACAATTAAATGATACATTTTTGAATAAAATAAAGATATCAAACTTTAGATTAACAAACACTATTTTTTAAAGGACTATTATTTTAATTAACACATAATATGTGTTTATTCAGATATTTGGCTACGGGTTCTAACTTTTCCACTTTACACTTTTAATTTTTGATTGGAATATCCACAATATCAGCTATCGTACGTGAAACTTGTGAGGTTATATGGAGCATATTACAGCCATTTGAAATGGCAGAACCAACTATTGACGATTGGTTAGACATTGCAGCCGGGTATTTAGAGAAAGCTCAATTTCCAAATTGCGTTGGAGCCGTAGACGGCAAACACATACGTTTGGAATGTCCCAAAAACAATGGGAAATTCTATTATAATTACAAACAATGTTTTTCACTCATCTTAATGGCAATTTGTGATTCTAATTACTGTTTTAGAATTATAGATGTGGGTTCCTACGATAAGGAAAGTGACTGTAATGTCTTCAAAAAATCAGTGTTTGATAAAAAACTATACAGTTTTAATTTAAATTTGCCACCTAAAGTTTGTTTACCTGGTGATGATAACGGTGTTCCTGTGCCTTATGTTTTCGTTGCCGATGAAGCATTTGCATTACATCCAAATTTATTGCGACCTTTTCCGGGAAGGTCGTTAAATGACGACAGAAGGATTTTTAATTAAAGGTTATCAAGAGCTCGACAACATATAGAATGTTCTTTTGGAATAATGTCGAAAAAATGGAGAGTTTTTCAAACAAGTATACTGGTTGAACCCAATTTCGCTGTCGCTGTGACAAAAGCGTGTTGTGTGCTACACAATTTTGTTCGACGTAGAGATAGCTTTAACAATGATGATATCCTTAGTTGTGCAATGGACGATTTAACAAATCAAAGGGGAACGGCGAATTCGTCAACAAATGCCAAAGAAGTTAGAGAACACTTTGTTAAGTATTTCAACACTCCACAGCATGCACTAAAGTGGCAAAATAAAGTCATTGGAAAATAATATTGCATTTTGATTACATTATTATTATTTTACGCAAGAATATAATTATAAAAATATTTGATTTTGATTTTTATTACCACTAGACTACAAAGTCTGTACAGATTATTTATACTCTTAACAGTCTTAATACAATTTTATGTAATTCATTTTAAATAATTAAAATTATAAAGTATTATAATACTAAATACTAATACTAAGTATACTTGCTGGTTGCCATTATTATGTTACTACTATTATTATCTATTATATTATTGAATATAAATCAGTGTGTATTTTTTTTTTCATAGAACCTACATATAATATAATAATAGTTTAGTTTAGTACAATGGTGTATTTAATATTCATAATATGAAATACTATCATGTCGATGTAATACAAAATACGTAAGATAAACAATAAGCCTTTTTATTGAAAAATATTTGAAACTTAAATAATACAATACCTTTTTGTAATATCATTATAAAAATATAAAATAAAATAGTTAAACATAATAGTAATTTTTTAATTCTACTTGAATTATAAACATGTGATACATAAAGACGTGTATTCTTATTTATTGTTATTTTCAAAATCAGAATGCTGTATATTACCAGAATGTTTAGAAGACGCAGATACCTGAGGATTATACTGAGAGTAATAAGTATGTAATGTAGGATTCATAGTTTCGATTTGATGTGGGTTTGTAGCTGAGCTTAGGGCAGAATATTCAGGTAAAGTTTAATTGGAATTATAATATGGATAGGTCAAACTGTTAAAAGGAATAGAACCAGAGTTCACCTGTGAAGGTATTTGTTGCATTTGAGGAGGAGTAGAATATTAGATTCTTTGGAGAGTAGTCAAAAATTCAATATAAACTCTACATTTTTGTTCCTAGGTCAAACTACGGATTTGAGGAAGGAGTGACATAAGAAAAGAAGTTTCAGCATCTTGCGAACTACGATTTTCCAAAATGTTCAGCAAATTATCCTCAAATGAAGGTTTCTTGGTCGGTTTGGTTTTTTTAGTTGAAGGTCTATTTTGAACATCGACATTTTCTTCCAGTACTGAATTATTGACGTCAATTTCATTGTCACTGGATTCTTCAATGTTACCCTCAGTTCTATAAATAATTTTTTTAATTATACACTTAGATTGGTATAATGTAGAATTTAAAACAAAACATGAATACTTATGTTAGTTAAAAAATAATTGTAATTATTTTAAGTGAATATTTCTATAGAAATTCTCAACTTTTCTAAATTTAAAAATGTAATAAGTATCTGCAGTATTTATTTGTAAATAAAAGAGTTCACAATTTCAAAAAATGTTGTAAAAAAAATTTTATAAGTAGCGGACGTTTTTGATTTTATTATAAGGTGTGTTTTTCAAAAAAAAAATAAATGTTTGGTCTGTCATCACTTTTTAGGACACTAAAAATGCTTAGATTTTCTTTAACAGTTTCTTTTCTGATAGGAAAGTGAACCTGGTTGCAACTTGGGGAGGGGGTGTCAAAAGTGGGACAGTACTTCTCAAAAGCGCTATGAAAAACAAAAGAAAAATTAAGGAAAAACTAGAATTTTTACGCGAAATTGATTTTGGTTTATGGTGTAACTCTAAAAAAAATGACCATAGAATATAGATACATGACATTTTGATTAAATGCTTGTATTAACATTTTCGGTGCACCATAATATTTTCAAAATATTTTGAGCTGTTTACGGACATTTTAAGAATTCAATTTTTTTAGTTTTTTTTTCTATTAATATCAATAAAATTTTAATTTGTTTGGTAAAAAAGCTTGAAAATTTAATAGAAGGCTACTAATATATTGTTACAAAGACAAATGAAAAATATTAAAAATACATAGTCACAATTTTTTTATAAGCATTTCAAGTTCAAGTTTTGACAAAATACGTAAAAATCACGAAAATTTGTAAATTATTTTGAGTTAGAAATTCATAAAAATGTATTATTTTTAACCTAAGATTTGAAAATTTAATTCAAGATTAGTTTATAAGTTCATAAAAAACAAATTAAAACCGTACAAAATAAACCACGACTTAGATAAATTATGTATCCGAAACCCTGATTTACAAATTAATTATTTTTGAATTTTTCAAAAAAAAATATACATCAGATTTAATTGTTTTGGTTCAGTACTAATAAGAGGACTTCAGCGCACTGTTTGTTTTCTCTTACTGGCTCACGCTCAACATACCAAATTGTACGTTCAGAATAATGAGTAATGATTATAATAATAATAATTTCCAAAATTAGAGTGAAATGACCTCTTATAAAATTTAAAGGTACTTACGATTATTATCTTGGGCATCTCAAAGGTGATTGTGATTATATTTAAATTTCAAAGCGAGTTATGACTTATGAGTATTTTAAGATTTACAAACAATTAATGATTTTAAAATACTCATTACTCGCTTTAAATTTTAAAATATAATAAAACGCCTAAGAGATTCCTTAGATAATAATCATAACTTAAAATTGTATAAATGGTAATTTTGCTCAAATTTGAGAAGTTATTATAGTTATTGTGAACCGTGAACGTGTAATTTTAAATGTCGCGAGTAAGTCAGAGAGAAAGAGAAAACTAAGAGAGAGAAATGTGCTTCTTAAGATAAATGAATACAATTTCTTACTTTTAGCATCTTTTTCCCTGTCATTAAGATTGTCGAAACCATCGATGCAAGTCTTAGCTACTTTGGTCCAGCTCACGTGTTTAGCTACTCGATCATGGTACAATTTAGATTCTACAAATTTTATACTTACACATTAATATATATTCAAATTTTTTACTAGAAATTTAAGTAATTAATAAATTATAATAATTACAAGTATTAATTTATTTCTTACTTATATTCCAAATGCTTTCCTCAGCGGAAATTTCTAAAATAAATTCCTCATTGTCAAATCCCATTATGATAATTAGAAGGATATAATAATATTTAGGTATATTAATGAATAATATAATATTATAATGATTTTTATAATCAAATCAAAATAATTTCAGTGCTTACACTTGAATGGTAAATTGTTGAATGAACGCATGTAATCGTGGCCATTTAAACGCGTCGTCTGAACAGAACAATTGGAAATAGGCAGTCTAATTTTAGCGATCAACCGCTTCTGACCGCGGAAAAATTAAACAACAGCGGTCGAACGCGATTTTCGGCCGCGCGGTTTTTCCCGTGTGAATACATCCATGTAAACATATTTGTTTAATTTTAGGCGATTAACCGCCGCGATTTTTAACCGCAACCGCGCGCGATTAAATCGCCCCGTGTGAAACCAGCTTTAATCTTTAAAGAGGTGTACGGCTAATTTTATGACCATACCAAATACTCAATAAGACGATATCGATAAATATTGCGAATAATAAAACCTATTTGTAGCGATAATACGCAAGCTGTGTATAAAATTATGAAATAAACTGAAAAATTGAACACAAAATAGGCATTTATAAGTACAAAAGGTAAAAAGGCAAAAAAAAAGGTTCCATCGTCTAAGAAATTAAATGAAACACATCTTTGCAAAAAAATTATTTTTCAATTATGATTAATAAAAGAAAAGCATTTGCCTTCAAATCCGAACCTTAATTATTATTGTTCAAAGTGATTTGAAAATTGTGTCATGCACTTCTACGTCCAATTGAGCAATTCTAATATAAGTCATAATCATAATCGTATTCGGCTCACGGTCTTATTTACAAAAACCAAAATTTTAATTTTTTTTCCAGTATTAAAAACTATAGCTCTTTACATTTTATTTTAATTCCCGTTTTTCTTCTTCATATTTACGTTTAACTGCTTTTTTAGAAATCGACATCGTAACTAACTTTCGCAATTAGTATCGGAAAAATGTTACAAATATTTTACAAAAAAATTAAGGTGTTCACAACAGCCATCAGGACTATTTAACACAGACTATTTTAACAACGATATAATTTCATATTTCGTGATTTAATATGTTTGTTGGATGTTTGATATCTTTATGACTTTTGTGGTATAAAAGTACAGATTAGATAATTTAGCTCTTGATATTATTGCATTAATATATGTGGATCGCGCGTACGTAGTCATGTTGGCCACCCCAGTTATGTACGATTCACGGTCAATAATAATGTGTGTCGAGCGGCTGCATTCGGACCATGCACAGCAAAACGGACAACATGCGTTCGGCGTTCGGGACCAGCGGACACCCGCGGTTACTGGCGTACCGTGCGCACCTGACGTTCCGGCACGGAACTGCGGCCCGCGCGCCGCCACCGATGACCTGCTCTCGCCACGGCCAAACCATCGAAGCTAAGCCCTATAGCCCCTATTTTGGTTTTCACCATCATTTTTAATACCTGAAAATACAGCATATTCAAAAAAAAAAAAAAAAAATCGCAAAAAAAAGGGTGTCCGGTAAAGTAGGAAAATACCTAAATTATTTTAATTAAATCAGATTAAATACCTATATTTAATCTATGGTAATATATAAGGAAATATGCGGAAAGAAAATGGCCGCGAATTCTAATAGACCAATCAATGGTAATGAAGGCGGTTCTGAATGTACCCTCATTTGCAAAATACGCGTACCGAAGCCCGACGCCACCATCAGCAGCGACGTCCACCGACAGCCGTTATTGTGCAGAAACGCCACGCAGTCAACGCTGCTACTTTTTGCCGCGTCGTGCACGTACTCCGCGTCCCACCACCCACCGATGCAGATCAGTGCCAATTAGGCACCGCACACAGACCAGCTGCCCGTTTCGCATTGCCCTCCCGGCGCAACGTGTTCCCGTCCATCGGACACCCGTGCTCGGTGTATCGTCAAATTATCGCGGCAATATTGTCGCGTTAAAAATATCGCGGGCAAAAATATCGTACATCAATAATCAATCAGCACTCGCGTCATTATTATCGCAATATTTATTATACGACACAGATAATAATTTGTTTGAACGCTGTTACGAACGCTCATACTGTTTGTACTTACTCCATAGTGATAGTATTCGTTTGGTATTATAACATAGCAGACAGTAACATGCAATATATTAACAACCAAAAAGGTGAAGTATTATTAATATATAATTCTTTCTTATTCCAAAAAGAACGCGAAACAACAGATATAATAATTTGGTGTTTGGAATAAATGACGTACACACGAGGAGGGAGGGTTTTGGGTGTTCAAACCCCCCCCCCCCTTAACTTTTTAAATATATAAATATCTATACGAAAATGGTTAAAATTGTACATAATTTATTTTCGTAACATATTTGTAGAAAAATAAAAATCAAAGAACCGTTACTACTGAAATTATAAATAAAATAACCCAAGAATATTATTCCACGAAGTATAAATACGATTTTATATAATTTTCTTGAAATTGTGTTTATGATTATTGATTACATAGACGGGTTACGGGAAGTTAATTTTAGATCACTAACAAATTACATTAACAACTGATAATATAATTATTATTTTGTCTTGCTTATAGCATTGATTATAAATATTGATACTTGATTATAAATTTTAGTATTTAATATTTATTATCAATGCTTATATAGTTATACCTATGGGGCATGGGCAACGGGCTACGGGTACTTACTATACGACATTACATTTAGCCGTTTTGGCGTTTTGCCGTTATAATGTATTTTACTCTAGTAGCCTAGTCTATACAGGGCCGGATTTAAGCATAGGCTATATAGGCTGTAGCTTATGGGCCCTCACCACATCATACAACTAAAAAAAAAAAAAAGCTCCGTTTAAATATTTTTCATTCTTTTTCAGTTTTCTAAAATTGGTGTTGTGTAATAAATTATACTATATAGTTTGTAGATTGTAGTAATATTAATAAAGAGCGTTGAATACCTTTTTAACTACTCTGTGGTAATTGAATCCACACTTTAATATACTATAGTTTAATTGTTATTATTTTCGGTCAAATAACTAGAAGTTAGAAAGTTGCAATACCCTCGATTTTGGATAAAAAATTATTTGAAAATGTTTTAAAGATGGCTTAGTTTATCTATTTATGTGTATGCCCTTTCTATTTTCTAAAAAATTTCTGGTAGGGCCAACACCACAATTGAGCTTAGGGGCCTACAAATTCTAAACCCGGCCCTGAGTCTATAGACCATAGTTCTATATCGTTGTATTGTTATTTGTTAATAAATAATAATATTAAAAATGTTCAATAAACGGCAGTTGACGTTGGACAATTTCATGTCATTAACTTCTAAAAAAGCTACAAACGCCAAAAGCAGTGAGTATTACTTAAACATTTAGTATATACATTTTTCAAACAAAAGTTTTTTTCTTGTTATCCATGGCATTCTTATTATTATTTTAATAAATCACGTTTCATATGAATAAATGGAATAATAGATAGCTTCTAAAATAAATTATTTTATATAAATTCATCTACTAGACAATTAACAATATTAAACAATGGCAATTTTTATTATATAATTATATATTTGTATATACAGGACAGATTGGACGAGTTGACAATGTTGTCGGTGTACCGTGGTACATATAAGTATGTCATGAAGAGGTTATCGATGAGTTGACAAAAAGACCAAGAAAACTAGACCTTGTACTATAAAAATTAAATGATGGTTTGATAAATATATATATATATATATATATATATATATATATATATGTGTGATTTTTAATATAACCCTCCCCCCATTGAAAATATCTGTGTACGCCATTGATAGTTACTTATAATTAACTGACGTTATATTAATTATTGTATAAATAAATGTATAAATAAATACATATTGTATATAGCCTTGTTTGTTAATTATAAGAAAGAAAAATATATGAATAGACTGATACAATACTTAATTACTTAAATGTTCTTGTCCTTCCCCCCCATCAAATATTTTTCAAGATCCTCGTATAAAATCAATTTTTTGACATAAACAAACATCTAAAATGGGTTCTACAATTTCAATTATTTATACATAACTCTATAAGACATCACAAAATGAAGAAAACTTTAAGGTAATAGATATAGGGAATGTCTACACAGACAAAAAAATGAATACTCTAAATAGTACTATTGTTACTACAATGGATAACAATAAAAATGAGATTTTATTTGTTGATCAACAATTAATTTAAAATCGTAACGGGAAAACGTATGATAAGTGTAAATAAAAAGTCCTGTGGGGTAAATGGTTTACACATATGTTTACACAGTGAATTTTTTTTGAAAATCTTAACACTTATTAGTAAGTTAAGCTTCAGTTTAATAATTTGACTACCATTGAATGTATCAATTAATTTGTTTTTAATTATTTCTAAATATTACAATTATAAAGTATTATATTTCACTCTTTGTTTATAATTTTTAATGAATATCCAAAACAGTGTTAAAATGCTTAAAGCTATTAGTCGCAAATTTTCATGCTATAGAGTTGGTGCTTATATATACTATAATAAAATGTGTTAATTAAATTTTAAACTTTACTTTAAAAGATAATTGCATAACTTATAAAAAGAAACACGAAACAAATTATTAATGAATCATGACAAGTACCTATATTATATCATTTTCGTAATTTAATTATTTAAAAGTAGAAGATTGTTATTTATATAATTGTCTACAATATTTTATATACCTACTTAATTATAGGTCTTTTGGAATGAAAAATATATTTTTTATAAAACATAAGAATAAAATACTTTGATAACATAATATAATATTAATTTTTTTTATTATTTCTGATTTTTATTATAAGGTAAACTTTGAATTTGGGAAAAAGTTGTTTATGTCAATATATGCCAAAAAATAATATTTGAATTATCGTTTGAAGTTTTAAAGTTATGTTACGCTTGACTGAATTTATGAGGTAAATATTTCAAAAACTAGGTGTGTCAATACGACATAAAGAGCATAATATAAATATGTATATGTAGTAAAAACATAAAAAACAGAAATCGGTAAAAAAAATCTCGTTTCCTAAGATTAATATGTTGTTTGACATTTAGCTTTAAAATTAGAAAAAATATTAATTATTTAATGTTAAAATTTAAACTTTATAAAAGTAATTTTAGGTTTGATTTGTGGTTATTTTAAAAAGACGTTTACCTCTTTCATTATAAAAAAATCATAATATATATTTATAAATTATAATAATAATGGATTTATATAATTATTAATTAATCTCATGTGTATATTTTTATAACTTAAACATAAACATTTTTTTAGGCCCCCACAAAAAAAAATACTCCACTACGTACACTAAGTCACTAACTATAGCAGATGTTTTTACTATACAAAAAAAAAAAAAAAAATGAAAGCGAGAAACTTGAAAATATATTTTGATATCATATTATAGGGCTTTTATTCGTATAATCGTATTTCATAATATATTCTTCGAACAAGGAGTAAAAGATCCATGAACTTTGAATAGGCGTATATATATTTGTTCGAGAGCTGCTTATCCGAAATATAAACTTTGACCTGCCAACAATAATGGACTTTCACAGTAGGACCTTGTGCGTATAAGTCATTGGCCTTAAGCATTTAGCAAATAATACCGATTCGGTAGAGGCTGTAAAGACTAACATAACTATACATCCTATGTTAAGTATAAATACTGGGTAAGAAATGTAAGGCAAATGAACACCTTTATGTTTGATTAAACATATTTTTAATAATATTTAACTTAAGGAGTACATTTTATATCAATATGTCACAAATTTTATGTTTAATTCACTACAGTTGAGTATCTTAAATATATCTAATTTATTGATGATCTAAAAATGCTGTTTTTTCAATCTGATAAATGTGTTGGAGACTAAATGAAAATTAAATGAATATCTGATAAATCATAACTAGATGAATTTATAAAAAATACATTTTTTTTAAATAAATACTTTGACATTATTCAAGTTAAATATTTTAGTTAATAATAAACAAATTTAAAAAAGTCAATGTATTTTATCAATAATTTAAAATTTAAAATATGATTTACAATTTTGACTTGATCTGTCAAAAAAAAAAAAAAAATTGTATATCTTATGATTATTAAAGTGAAAATTAAAATAATATATATTACGCTATTAATACGAGTATATAAATTTATTGGTAAATATAGGCTTTTTATTTTGACTATATTGAAATTTATATCCATTAAATTATGTATATAGAATTTTGCCCCAATTGACTTTTTTCATTAAATTTATTTTAGTTAAAGTTACTGAAATAAGTTTCAGTGTAATTCAAAGTATTAATAATAATTTACTATTTTTCTTTGCGTGTTTTCCTCTTTGCTCCGCCTGTTCATTTTGCACCACATTCCCTATAATAATATGTCTATAGCATTTATTGTAAGTGAAAAAATAAATAATGTGATATGTCTACCTACGATGAGTACATTTTCGTAGATAGAATGTGTGTATAAATTGAAAAAGTTTTTGTAATTGACAGTGTTTGAAGAGGATGACGGTGGGAGGGGGACCCGATGATGATACTTGACACGTATACCTCATCGTAGGTGATAATGCCGACAACGAAAGATATAATAATACATACGTTTGCCTTCACTGGTCTCTGAGGACATGTGATAGCCATGTTAAGTGATCTGAGGGGATGGGGGACAATTTGTTTTGTTTTATTAAAAATGCTCCCGCAAACAAAATCTATCAAAATCAATTCGGATCGTAAATGCAGCCGACAACATTTATCCCATGACAAAACGTTATTATATTTGTGTCGAGCCTTTTTATGACAATGATGCCGTTAATCACACTTTATAAACATTTACTCGTTATTAAAATGGGTAGGTAAACAATTTAAGAATGTAATTCTATAAAAAAAGAAAAATCGTGAATTAGATAGTTAAATGCTGATATTTTCAGTTTATATTACAAAATATAATACATAGACCAAAATGGCAAAATTAATTACATTTTCACACTATTAAGGGAAAATATGTAAATAATTGTACTGTTGGCTCAATAAACACATTATAGAAGCTTAGAATAAATATTGTTTATGTATTAAAATATGATAATTACTAAGTAATTTCAAAATACTATAAAAAACATAACGTATTTTTTTTAACATTCTACGTTTTTTAATTGAAAATATAATTTTATATTTGGAAATATATAACCCAAAAATAATAACCCATATATTTGATCACTTGTAACTTAAAAGTTATAAGTTATAGGCTTGGCTATTTTGATTTCTGTCTTTAAATCGAAGAATAAATTTAAACTTGTTTTTAACGGAAGTTATAGATTTCCATCTGCGATTTTTTTCTTATATATGATTAACTACAATTTTCATTCTGATCAGACATTTCGAGGAGAAATGAAAATACTTATGTAAAGTTATATATTTAAATTAACAAGAATCTATTTTAATACTTGTTTGCCCAAAAGTATTATTTCTTCAATTCATACATCTTATTAATGCAACTAATATTTATTCACATTTGATTAAGTTATAATCTATGTATTATATATTATTAATGATTTCTTTTTTAAATTTTATGTTCAAATTTTTCGGTACAATAAATATTATATTTTACTCATAATTTAATGTCATTAAATAAAGAATTAAATATTTATTATGATGTTTTATTAAAAATAAAAGTAATATACATTCAAAATTAAATACGTCAGCGCAAAAATTATAAATCAACATTCTCAATTCTTCATGATGCCCAATTTTCTGCGCCCAAATGTCGTGTGTCCAATTTTCCACTCCTAAGTGTCACCATACCCTTTTAAATGAGTAAACCCTGTACATCCATAATCTTTTAAGTATAAAACTAAAGTGAATCTGTTAATATGATAATTTATCTGGTTATATATTTTTTATATCTATCTAGTTCTAAAAACTTCTTGCAATTAAAAAATTTAATTTAATTTTTTTAGAATTATTTGATTAATTTAAAAATGTATAAATTTATTTCACTTATTTTCTTTTTAATAATGTTACTCATGTTTCATTTATTATATTAACTGTACAAAAGAAATGTATGTATTCATTAAATTATGAACAATAGTTTGTGTTTACAATTTTTACATACAAATATATTTTTATGACGAAAAGAATTGTTTTGTACAGGTGTTAAATTTATTGTGTTATGAAAAATATATTATAAATCCCTTTATTTATGAACCAGAATAAATATAAACATTAATTTTAAATACACGTCTTAAAGCCAAATAAAAACAGCTTCAAGAGTTTTATAAATCAGATATTTTTAATTTTTCTTTGGTTTGTAAATATTTAAAAAGAGCAACATACACTTTTTTACTTATTTACCTGTACCTAGTGAATTTTATTTAAAATTTAAAAGTACATATAAAAGTTTTTTGGCGTATAAGCTCATATAATTTGCATTGGTTAAGTTAGATTAGTTTCATATCTTTGTTTACATTGACAATTTGCTTTTTATTTTAATTTCAAATTCTTTTTTAAAAAAAAAACATTCGCATGCCCAGAAGTTCAATTTACTTAGATAAACTATAGTATTATATAAAATATTATATAAAATATATTTTAAACCATTTTCTTATTAAATTATTTAAAAAGTAACAATTATAATGAAATCTAGAAATCAATAGATAAGGTTAATCAATAGATCAATAGTATAAGGTTTCGTGTCTCATATGGTCTACTGTTAGTAAATTGTTATATAATCTACCTGTTCGATATATTAAGATGATTATATTGCAAATACCTAGTCATTTAATTTTATAAAATAGTATCAAAGTAACAGTTAATATTTTTCATAGTTTAAAAACTATAACAATATATTTATATATATATAAGGATATTATATATCTGATCTTTCTTCAGGACAAAACCATGCAAATAAATTACTTCAAACAAACATAATATACGAATATTTTTATAAATCAATATTTTCAAAAGTAAAATTTTAATAGCTGATTTATAATTTCTATCAAACAAATTTTAAACCATATCGATTTGTTATTATGATAACTAAAAGGAAAACTATCGATTTAAAACCATACCATAGACATATATTAAATTAGTACTAAGTATCTTATAAAATACGAATAATTTGGGGAACTCCAAAAACGTTCAAAAACCTACTGCCTTTAAAGCTCATCGAGAGTAGGTAATCAGTTTGCTTCACAATTTAAAAACAAGAGAGAAACAAGAATACAATTTCTGTCGATAAAATTATTATACGAGCTTTTGGCAATCTCAAGTCTCAAGTCCATATTAAAACTTTTAATCTACTTCTTCCATGGTTCCATTTCACCAACAAAATTATTAAACTTAACATAATGTTTATAAAACCAAGTTTTGAAACTCTTATTTTATTTTTGAATGAAGAAAACATGTTTAGTTATTTATATTACAATTAAAATTTTCACGTCTGATAAAAACTATAAGCAGGTTTAGTATAATAAATTAATAACTATTATAACTATAAAATATTTATGAATTATATTTAGCTTATAGAATTTATACTTACCAAAAATCAGACTGTTAAGTTTTATATAAAAAATATTTAAAAAGCTAAATCTAAAAATATTTTATAGAACTTTTACTAATTTGTTTGTAAATCGATTAAATTAATTTCCGTTATCTAAAATGTAATAATCATGTTGGCTATATTACGAGTAAAATTAAAAGATAACTATACATAATACATTTTATTTTAGCTTCCATCGTGAACTATTATAACTAAAATTATAGAATATACTAATGTTAATTTACCTTGGAGGATTTTTAATTAGTTTTATTTCATTAGTACTAATTTGTATATTAGGTGTGCAATTTATTTGTTTCAGTAGTTAACTTTATAGTTAATAGTTATTTTCTTTATTTTATTATTTTACATACTTGCATAATACTTATAAGTTATAATAGTTATATTGTAATCTATAAGTATATAGTTAATTAAATTTAAATAAATACACTTAATTTAAATCAAAAGTTACGTTGTATAATATTAATAATTTATAATTGCAAGTTATTTTAATAACGTGAATTTCTTTTGAAAACAATATTAATTAATAATTTGAAGATGCAATCATTGAATAACTTATTCGATAGATCCTCAGAGTATCTATAGAGAATTTAATTAAATCTCATACAGGTAATGTTATTCTTCGTGGGGTCATCTTTTTGTGTGTTCTAATGTTTCTGATTTTTGCAATCTAAATACTCCCACGGATACTTAAAATTGCGGTTTATAAGCTATTTGGTGAAAATTTATTTAGGTATACATGTTGTAAGTACATAATTATTTATAACATTAATGGTGTATGAAATAACGCAAAATGCTACTTATTTGGACACAGGCGCTCCAACGGGTTTATCCTTATACATTTGCCATAGGAAAGGCAAATATCAGAGTAACTACGCGCAATTGTTCAATCAAAAGTAATGGAGCTAACGAAATATTTATGAGAACACAACTTAAATTATTCAGCACGTGACCCATATACGAATGTGACAAATTTTACGTGCCCGAAAATAATGTGCAATGTGTTTTATTGCAGAAAATTGATTTACGATACTCATGTATTATATTATTATCATATTATATCCATCTCCGGTATCAATTGTTAATCGAATTTAATGTTAATACAAACACTAGGATGATATTTAAATAATTTATACTACATAATATGTAGGTACAAAGCTGATAATATTAAAACACCTGTGCGTTTACGGAGTCATTGTTGTAACTATACCTATCAGATACAGAGTTGTCTTATGATCTGTAATCGCCGAATAAACGAGAAATATAATAATAATCATAATATTATGCTATTACTACCATTGATTATAAGCAATTATTATAAAATCATTGATACTAGGTATATAGGTACGCTATTAGACGAATATATTTCATAACACACTCGGCGAACTCAAATTTGAATTTATTATTTTGATAAGACCACACATTTTTATCGTGAAATTGATTTTTGTTTTCGTGAACGATTCAAGCATGGAGTTTATTGTTTATGTAATGTACTGTCCGAAAAAACACGGGACGAACAACTTATCCAGCATATATTGTTTGTCCTTCGTATTCAACCGGCGGCCGATTGTATAATCCGGGTGGCGTCTGATGTACGTACATAAAATGGAACACGACTTACCAAGACGAATGCGTTACACATAGTTTCGTATTCAGTTCTTGGATAAAAGTTTTTACACTAATGCTTACCTGGTGTATGCTACTTTAGTTGCATGTTTTAACACACTTAATTTTTAAATGTGATCTATGGAAACTTTAACTCTCTTCCCATACCACTCATAGTAACACAACTGATCGAACTGTACATACTATAAGATGGTTAAAATCAATGTTGTGTTTTGGAAATTTTCCGAGTTTAATAAACTTATTCAGTTGAAATTAATAAAATAAATTCAAATGATATTATATCATATGTAAGTATCTATAGACATTCAAGCTAATATTTTGCTGCCAAATTTTAGATGTAGACTGTAACACTGTACCAGTAGCACTATACTCTGATATAATGTAACCGTAAAGCTAGGTTTTATTGTACGTATGCAGTAAACCCAAATTAATTGTGTACATTCTAGGATGTAAAAACTGTTTAATGTTTTAGTAATAGCTAATTAGTTTATGACAAATGTCATAAATGTCATAAATTTAAATGTCACCGATGAGCCGCGTTATGGCTCAGATAAAACATTTCAATATTAAACCGTATATATATAAATAAATTAAAAAATAAATAAAAATTAATCGGAATTCAATATACAATATGCGTGCAATATGTGTTTATTACACAATAATAACACACACACATGGATACACCTAACATGTAAAATATAAATGGATAGATAAACGGATAGAGGGTTTGTTACCTAATATCTAAGTGATAACACAGGTTATCGGTGATACTTCAATTTTAGTTGTGTATAAATGATTAATCAGCATACATTTAACATACATAATTTTAACATCCTAATTCCTAGGATGTATAAGGTGGTTTTTGTAAAAGCTCGAAAAAATTACGATTTTCAGCTTTTATTGATTTTATTTACAGTAAATTCTAAATTTTAAATTCTAGCATTAGGTAATTAATAAAATTTAACTTTACCTAGTGATTATATACGATAATATATCATAAACTTTTACTGTAACATAGATATACATCAATGTAATATGAGAAATCATCGTATTCAATAGATGATTACGATAAATGAGAGTCATTCGAAAAAGACAGGAGTTGAAGATTGGCTGAATGTTTTTTCTTGAGTCTTTAGAACGTAATAAAATAATTTTATTCATACTTATTAAAACATTTTATGTAAAATATAAAATAAGGACGGATCATTAGTTATGAAAAAATAAATATCAATAAAAATACTTTGGCTTGATATTTGTGATATTATAAAAATGTTATTTCTCAAAAGAAATAATGTATTGTATCAATTAAATTTGTTGAACAACACTTATCATCTACGAAATGATTGCTTGTAAAACAACTGAGAAAAAATATTATTTATTATCTTCTAAGTCTAATTTTCTATCTCCTGAGTTATGCCATTCACACAAAAATACCAAGTTTTATGACCCAGTTTGTACAGGAAAAAAATGAAATTAATATTGTTTTAAATTCACTAAGTACCTTGTCAAAATCTATAACTAATTCGACATTCGATGATTGTGTGTCATCTAATGGCGCTCGCTAAAATGAGCACAATCTTCTCAAAATATCTTCCTTCATGAAAATTATTCTAATCAAGTTTTAAAGTTTATATGTTTATAGCTCCTACGAATATTATAATGAAACGCGGATGTTCAGCAGCATCAGCTGTTATTGATAATACTTTACTGATAACATAATATTGTATATATAATACAAACTTTTTTGGAAATGATTATAGCCATTTACCCTCATACCTAAAGAAATGACTGACGCTACTGTACTCATCGTTTCATAATGCTTTTAATGCCAATTTCGATGGTGTACTTATGGCCGAAAAGGTCATGGAAGAATTTCGACAAAAGTAATGTCTGGGAAATTTATTTATCAGTGTGATTGTTGCAGTTCACGTGTAACTTTTAATAACAATCTGTTCCAAAGTTTGCCGTCTCTTTTCCTTTTTCTTTTTTCGTGTCTTTGCTTAACATTATTCCTTTACTGAGAGCTCAAAGTTTGTTTTGCGAAACATATTATTATACTATTACTACTGTTATTATTGTTAATATAAAATATCATGTAACTGCTAAAGTTATACCACGTGCCGAGTGCTCTTCTATTTCCATAGTTATATAATTGATAACTTTATAATAATAAGCTTTAATTGAACTGTCACAATAATATCACACAGTGGCTCTAGGCACCGTTCTATCTATATTGTTATCCGACAACAGCTATGTGGTAATTTACGAGTAGCAACAATTTAATTATTATTAAGTGGTTTAAAAATATATCACTCCACTACCGAATACAAATAATAAATAAAATAATGGTCAGGGTAATTTTAATAATTTGTAATCATTCGTTTCTGTTCAATTATCTATTTAAATTTATTATGTATTATATTACTTAGTTATTTTATAGATTTTTTTTTTGCCTGGTAGGAAATTAAAACCATAATATAATTTTAACATGTTATAATCATAGCTCGTATTATTACCCATCAGTTTATTATCATTGTTTTCTCTAATCTAACGTAATATAATAGTTCATAAAAATACTAACAATTTTATTAATTTTTATTATTCAATAAGTTTTGCTGTAGATGAGGAATACACTTATTCAAAATTTGTAAATGACGAATAAACCAGCAACCGAACAATAAGGTACTGTTGGTCACTGCATTTTTCTCTGACAATATTTGCATACCCATGTAGTTTCAGAAAGTTATAATTTATACATATTTATTACATACAAACATTGTTTTGTAATATAATTTTCACCAAAGTGAGTTGGTGTTAAAAACTTTCAAATTTGTGTATAAAGTGTATAAAAAACTGAGAATGTAAATTTTGAACAGTTTAAATAACACGAATACATAAATGAAAACTAATTGTTCATGTTCAATATTTATTTTAGATGATTTATTTTTAAAAAAATTAGTAATTCAGTCGATGCGATCATGTTTAACTATATATTAATTGGTTTCAATAACAAAAATGAATTAAAATGTTCGGTAAATAAGTTGCCCACTTGATGATTAAACACGAATAAAAATTACTGTACACAAACATACACGGCAGTTAAAGCGCAAATAGGGAGGGGCCTGGGGAAACTAACCACCCTAAATTTTGTGTAGTTCTTCAAAAGAACTTATGACATACATATACTAGAATACTAGATTATGGTTCCAAGATGAACTTAAGCCTGAAGCCCTCTTAAATCTTAAACGCTATTTTCGCTAATACATGACTGTAGCTATATCATTGTGTACTGGCGAAGTAACATCGAAATGTGAACGATTATCATTTATGCAGATTTTTAATCCATTAAGATGAAAACCATGATGGAAAATAACAAAATTGTATATAACCTACCTACTGGTAGTAATATTTTATTCGTAAAATTGTAAAATAACAATGTTAAATTATAACCATTGCTTATTTTACAAAGGTCGACACTGACATTGTGGAGCGTGTCTAATGACTACCGATTAAAATAGGTATTTTGAATGCTAATATTTTAATCTTAATATAATTAATATATTCTACATAATATACTTATAGAGTCTAAAATAGTATAGTTTGAAGTTTGATAACTTTTGATATTATTTTGGACTATTCCCCCCCCCATTTCTTAAGATTTAAATTGTTACAGTACGGGTAATCAAATAATAAATATAATTATTGATTATTGATCCAGTATACTTGTGCAATTTAATCATTTAATTATAGATGAACGTGTCGAGAGATATAATACATTTTTTTTTTTATTGTCACGTGTTATGTTAAAAATGTGAAAAATATCTACGAAAACTTCACACCTTTTACAAGTCGAAAGAAATATTACGTTAACCTTTGGGTACATATTCAAACAATAATACAAAACAGCATGTATTCCATAAAGTTTGAAAGTTCTACTAGAACCTTTTAAAGAGCTTTGCAGTGTATTAACTGAAAATTATATTTTACTTTAACAAGTTTTAAAAATAATCCACAAAAACATATAACGATATAACATATACCGTTTTTAACTCAGATAAAAACTAATATAAGAAATAGGTTACATAGGAGTAAGGACTAACAAAAAGCTTTTTAATTTTTATAATTTTTAGATTCCATTAAATATCCTAACTTTTTTATATCAATTAACTTTGATTTAATCGTTATTTTTTTATTACCTTAAGTGTAGACTGTATAGGATCCTTAAAGATTATTTGGGATTTTCTTTAGAATTTCTTTTTACCAAAAATATTATAAAAATATATTAATGTTTTAGTGGAAGACTTATATTGTATATACCTAATTCATGTATGATACTTAAGTATGATATTCCATTATCTTTTAAATCTACATATTTATTCAATAAAATCAAATTTCCGTAAATCCATAATACACCAATAGACTAATAATAAAAAAGTAAATTCTATCTCATAAAATACGTCTAAGCATCAATAATAAATTTAAAAAAAAAACTGCCTCTAGCTATTTACATCTTTAAGTATTGTACGATGTTGTTTTAACCTCATACATTGATCTAAACAGAATGTATTTCCTTGCAGTAGTTAATAAGTTATCGTGCCAAGTGTACTTTAAATTGTCCACAGCCTCGACAGCATTGACCTGGATAAACTTCTGTCTGTCAATACAATAACTACTTACTAAACAAATGTAATTGCAACAAACAAATACCAAAGATTGTAGACTATTTAAACAACTGAAGAATAAAATGACCTATAAACAAGGCGTTTAGCTGCCTAAATATTACAAGTTTAACTGCATGTTTACAGTTGATATATGCTAGGGTTTAATGTATTAATAGTGTATAATGCTAATTCATAATGAAGGTGTTTTATTTTTATAGAAGAGAAAGCCAAGGAACGACGTTTTTTTTCAATAAAATGTTGTACCTAATGTTTTTAATATTATTTTAATCGGTTGAAAAACAAATATTTAAAAAGTGATTGAATCGAATTATACAGTTTAACTATAGTAAACAACCTTACTAAAGACTGAAATAAGTATTGTAAACGACAAACTAGAAGAGAATAAACAATTGCAGTGATAAATAAGGCTTGAAATCGTCGAAATGTGGCTTCTCAATACCATTTTTCTTTAATTTATTAAATAATTATAATATTTAATGATTTTACGATTTTTACATTGTTATATCAATTTAATTGATTTCTGAATTCAATAAATTTTAACTCAAGATTTAATTTCAAGGAAGATTTTAAGTCATTCTATCTCTCTCCCATTTTTTAATATTGTTATCCCCAAAATTATACCAAGGGATGTCACGAAGGGAGAATTTGTGATGTATAAATTGTGATAATGAAAGCTATATAATGATATATAATGATAATGATAGCATCATGTTACAATAACTATAATCTATAAAGTGTAGACATATACTATTATAGGTCCTATATTATATAATAATATAAATACCTAAAGAATAAAATACCTAGAATGCCCATTCGAATGTTTTTCGTACTAGTATATAGCAATATTCTAAGAAAATGAAGTATGGAAAAATGGTTATTACCTTCTTATTATTTATTAATTACCCACCCAACAATGGTATAGCTATAAGTAATAATATTCCATTTTAGCACGACGCCTGATAATAGTTCAAAACAAAACGATTTATCTCGTCCGATTTGTTTTAAACAACACATGTAGATACAGTGCGGCATTGCAGTCATTGGCCCAACGAAACTTTCGCTTGTTACCTGGCAGACTGTGAAAACTAGAAATGCGAAACGATAAAAAAAATTAAAAAATAAGTTATTACAGCTCAGGATTGCAGTTGTACACAGCAGTTACCACGACTTATATAAGATTAAAACGAATGGATCTAAAGTTATAGTAATAATATGCTAATTGATATTTTTGTAACCTATTTTAATAATTGTTTATTTTCTTTGAGGACTGTCACCTCGCCGATACAGTCCACGAGACTAGACAGTAATTGTAACAACTCGTAGTGGTATGGAGGGATAGGTAACCAAATATTTTATAAGTAATAATACAGATTATAGACTAATCATTGACATTATTTTCATTATTTTCAAAAGCGCTATGCCCAGGATCGATATAATATGAAATATTTACAATAATTTACACAAATCGAAATCAGGCACCCAGTGGGGTAGAAATTAACAACTAACAACGTGTACTATTATCGTATAAAACTACGAAAATGATAATAATAAAACGGGCATTTTTTTAGATTTAGATTTAATTTCTAATATTACTGGGTAAGCCAAATAAATTGATCGTTTATTTTCAGTTCCAAAATAATATATTTCATACTGCGGCAGACGCATTGGAACGTACTACGTACTACGTAACATGACATGATTGATTTATTGTTTTTGTTATGTACTATAATAAATATAAATACACAATTCATCATGGATTCTAACTATTTATAACTAATATTATATTAATCTTCTTATTTACCCACATGGATTTTTTCCCAAATGGAAACCAAATAACTTTAATTTTTAAATGTCGAAAATAGCGTTATTTTAAAAATTTAAAGACATCAAAATACCTATAGGTACTTCAAATTGATCTTAAATTATATTATTGTATTATCCGCATGTCAATGTTGATATCCAATCAAAAATAATTATTATACTATTGTTGGTACATTTTATAATATTTTTTCCCGGACATTCGACACTTAACGACAACAAGAGCCATTTTTGCTTTTTTTCATATATATATATATATATATATAAAATGATTCTCATTTGGTAAACGGCAATTGTACGACTCAAAAGACATAAAAATAGGATAAATTAAAAAAAATGAATAAATTAAATTTCAAATTATTTTCAATCATTTCATCAGAAATTATTTCTATTTTCACCATCATTTTAGTATTATTATCGAGTTACGTAATGATTCGCCGTTGCATATAATAATATGTTTATAATCTTAAGGGGGTATCACAGCTACGTCGTCGCCGTCGGGTATTATGTTATTCGTCGTGTCTCGTACGTGTATCGTTATTCACAGATAGGTTACCATACCAAATAACCAAATTGGTTACCATGTTTTATTATAGGTGTTCAAAAAATTTCAAGCTGATATTTAATAAAATCTATCGAAACTATATCATTGAAAATATTGAATTTTTTACCGTGAGTTTGAATGTAGTTAATAAGCGCACACTAGCGCACAATATACCCGTATATATATATTTTTTTTTCCAACATCATATTAAACTAGTTCGAAATGGTTCAGAGCTTAAAATACGGTTATGTCATTATTGGTCACAAACGGTTCTAAATCAGTTTTGAACTAGTTCGATGCGGTGCTAAAACAAATCTATAGTTGCAATTATTACACAATTGTTGAAAAATTGAAAACACCGCGGTAGTTTATCTTATACCCATGTACCTATACCATTTTTAAATTCTACCAACACGCATTACACGGAACGCGCGGTGCAGGTTTATAACAGTACCTTGAGAAAAATCAACGACCATAATAATATGTCCGAAATCGTATTCAAAACTGGCATCCGACCCATTGTAAAACGTCGAGAAACAATAAAATATTACGCACGCATACGCACGCGACATATTATTTCACTCAATCAGACGGGGGCGTTCGTGGCGGACCGCCGGGGTTCGGTCGCTCCCGTCACACACCGCAGGCTCGGACGGGGGACAAGCTCGTCGCTGCTGCCGCCGCCGGCCAGGCAGTTTGCGCGCTCGCATCCCGTCGCTCTGGACGCTTCGTATCCGCGCCAGTCGGGCCTCGTCGAATTCGTAACCGTCGCCACCGCCATCGTCTAGTCGTCGTCGGTGTTATCGGTATTTTTGTAAAAAATTATATTTTCCCTCCGCATTCCGACCGTACGTGCAACGTACGAAAACGCTGCGTTTTTCATCTCCGACCACCAATCGGTTTATTGTTATAATTATTACTGCTAATCATTTTCGTTCTTTAAATCATTTTGACACCCCTCCACCATTTTTCCCGGCCGAGCCCTCTCGATTCCGTCCGTCGTACGTGCGTCATCTGCGAGTGCTCGTTGATGAAAAATGTATTCGAAAAAAAAATAAAAATAAACGTCTTAAACTTATCCCCGAGCACCATCTGGAAAATGTTTGTCGCACAATTCGCCACGGTATCCATGTACCTACGCTTCGCAACGATTACCGTGTTCACCGCCACGACTAGATAAATCCTTACGAAGCGGTCGGCTGTAACAACTACTTTGTCGTGGGTACGCGGTGTTCATATTCCTCGAAACATTATAATATTATCTGGTAGAAACGAATGTTATTGGAGCCCATAATATTCCTCATTCTTCGTTTCTTTCCTTCAGACAATAACAATACCATTGGTCCCCGAGCACGTGATTTTCGTGTTTTTCGCAGCCACACGTTTGTACTTGTATTTAAATCGTATACTCTGGAGTCTAAAATATATAAGTTTCTATAGAATATATTTTAGTATTTCACCGTGCAATATTAAGCTATAAATTATAAGGATATAATAACACAAAAATAATAATAACCACCCAAGCTAAAAGTTGATCATGGAGAAAGTGTCATGCGTGTTTTTACTTACGTAAATCGCGTATTATATTTAAAATATACTGTTTTCGAAGTTTCGACTTTAACACACGTATTTGTACCACCTTATGGTATATAAGATAATGCTTAATCACAATATCTTTCTTTAGAGCATTTTTATTTCGGATTTTTAATCATTGACTATCACTGTATAGGGTTTTGTCGAGGTTTTCGTATTTCTGGAGGTGATTGTAACAATTTATACTTTACATTTTTGTTGAATTGATGATTTCTATCGGAAATAAAAATTAAGAAAATTAATATATATATATATATATATATATATATACACACATAATATAGCATTATGTAAGATCAAACCTCGGAGCAAACTCTTATCTATTTTCACGATCTTCATAAATTATTTACACAATTGATTGTTAAATTTATTTTATGCTGCAAATTCTTATTACACAATAACAATATTCTATTTATATATACCTCTCTACATAGGAAATTTGTTTCTAATTACACAATAACAATATTCTATTTATATAGATACCTCTCTACATCGGAAATTTGTGCTTTTAAAATTTTAAGTACTCAAACAAGACTATTGATTTCAATATATTTTAAAAATGTAACTAGAAATGTCATCGTTATTTATTCGTTTAATATTTTAAATACATCAGTGACGATCGGTGATGTTGACTTCGTTATCAGGAAGTTTTTCAACACCGGAAGCGTTTTAAACAGATCTTATTAGTTCAACAACTTTTTGTTAATGATTACTTACTTTTTTGAAATATTAAAAGCTATTAGAAGGTGGCTTCATCGAAGTAAAAACTCTTCACGTAAATAGAGTATTCTTTGACTATTTTTCCAAAAACTGAAATATTGTGGTGTTTCCATAAATCATGCTAATTAATTTTTAAATATACCTTAAAATATTTACCCATTACATAATATGTGGTTGGTCATTGTTGACCGTGTAACTGTTGTAATAAATATGGAGAGAAAAAAACCTAAGATGAACTACATTTGTTCATTATGTAACCTTAAAAGCCTTATAATAACAAAATGTTCATTAAAAACATGTATTTATAAATAAAATAAAAAATTTTATGTTGGACGAATACTGCGGCTATTTAAAGTATATTATTTTATTACATTACATTTTTTATTATTAATGGTAGATTGTTTATACCATATGTAATCAGATTTATTCTATATACTTGTATAAAAACATAAGATAATACTTATCTAAGTATTTATGGTATAACATAAATACATAATAAGTACAAAATTGAGCGAACTTTTAGACGTTTTCTTAATATCCTTTCATATTACTTCGATTTTCACCTTTTACATGGTATGGATCTAAATATTTATATATATATTATTACTTATCCTCTAAACTCATGAAACTAAAATCGTAAAATAAATAATTGGGTTTTCAATATAATATTCAACCTAGATAGATTTGGCACGTTTCCATTGATGGGGAATTCGAACAAAAGAGGTTTTGTATTGATTAAATCGTGGATGAAACCAAAATCAATTAAAATCATTCTGTCAAACTTCGAAAACAGACCGACACAAATCTAAATACAGTCAACAAAATATAAATTATAAATATACCTATAGTAAATAAAATGATACAAATGTTGGAAAGGTTTCTTCTATACGTTGAAATACTAGTCTAGTATAGAACTTATATTTGTGGCAAGGGCGAGAAGTGAGCTATTCAGTCATAACGAAGTTCTTTGCCAAAGACTGAAATTGCTTTCTCATAAGAGCCACATATACTATTTATTATCACGCACTGTTACCTTTATTAATTCGGCTTTGGTAATTAGTAACACAATTTTTTATGAACATTGAAAATCGTAAAAATTGCACGTCGTGCAATAGGTTGTACGACATGGTGGGCAGAAAAGTCCGCTACATCATGTATATTTATCCTCTTTAAATATTTTGGTTTTGTCAACATTTGCGGCCAAAATGTATTTTAGTAGTTTTTATATTAGTAGATATTGAAAATGAAAATTTCGGTACTCGCGGGACAAAAAAGTTTTTACAATTTTATAGGTTTTTATAAATCACATGTGATATAATACTCATAGTTTTGGTGAATATCAAATATGTTATACCAATGAAAGAATCAAAAATGTTTGGTTGACGGTCTTGAGAAGAACAGGGTTTTCAAATCCGCGGCAAAAATATGATGTTTGGGAGCAAAAAAAAAGGTGAGTCATGATAAAAATTATAACATTTTCTTTTTTACATTATCTATAGGTACATTAGAATATACCAACGACGAATTAGCAAATGCAATTATTACACAAGTTGCTTGAAAAATATCCATCAAATAAATATATTACGAATCAAAGAAACAATGATTCAACATTGATTTAATATGCGAAATAGTATATGTTGCATATAGAATTAAAAATGATAAAATTCTTTATCTTACTTGAGTTAATGTATTTACTGTGATAGTTCGAGTTTGCACTTAGATTTTTACCAAAGTAAAATGTCAGTTTTACCTTAAAGAACAACAACAAATCGTGTCTATCTATACAAATCTATATGACTAAAAGTCACCAAAATCAATTTCATATTCACTTCGTATTTTATATTTTGAATAATTTTCTGATAATATTTTGTATAGTCATCATTGTTCTCTTTTTAATTTTTATGCAATTAATTTATGATATTTATATGTTGTAAGTTATTCGGTAACATAAAGATTTATTTCAAAAGATTTTATTGACTATTTAAAGATTATCAAGAATAAATATTTGAATGACATTCACCTAAAATCGTTTTAATAGGGTTTTATGAGAATAAGTTTTTCGATTTTTCAAATAGAGTTTACTTTATTTCTACTATTTTTAGCTATAGAACATTTATAACGTTAATCTACTATCGAGTTAGTGTATCTCGTGTTTGTAGTACAATTTTTTAAACGCATAGTTTACTTTGCGTTTTGATGGCGCCCTATTCATACCTAATGTGTACTTCGTTATTCTAACCAACTATTAGTATAAAAAGTAGTTAAAATAGTAAATTATTTTCAATAAATACCGATGATATCAGTTTTGTAGCCACTTAAAGATTCTTAGTGAAACGAGGAATGTATTTTAAATTTAATATTTTAAAATACTAAAATGTTTATCTAATCAAGTTAGTTACATTTTTATGAATTCAATCTGATATTATTTACAACTTCATAGCTGTATAATAAACATAACAACAGTTAAATTACAAAATGTGTTTAAATTAGTAAATTGCATACTTATATGTATGTACAATTGATGTTTGTGAGCCATCGTTTATACTTCAGATTAATTTAGCTGCAATTAATTACAAATCGTACATATTTATATTTATTTTCAACCCGATTTTTATTCATAACATAGATAGTTACTACATACAATACTGTTTTAGAGGCTTATATTTGACATTATTTGTCAAAGAACGTGTTTCTACATAAGTAAAAAGGGAAAAATTCTCAACTTATAAAAATAATGACGATTCTCTTGCTCAATTCTTGTAATGAAATTAAATAATAATATAATTTCAGCTTTAAATGCCTTAAATTTGGGGAATTGTCAAATTATGTGTGATCAACAACGGGATTGGATCCAAAATCCAAATAACTTTATCTTTTTTTTCTTTTTGTGTCAAAAATGACGTTTAATGTAATTTTAATTTTTATGTACTTAAAATTTTACTATGCATTTTAAAATTAAAAATGTACTTATTCCGTTGAAGGTCGATTCAATGCAATTAACTTCTCACAGCTTCAATTAACATTTAAATAAACTTTATATGCATAGAATGTTAAATGTTAATCTTTTTCAAAAATTAAAAGGTTAAGAACACATATTAATATTATACTATATTATTCAAACGAGAAGAATAAATAAATGGTATTTTATGAGTTCACCACAAATACTGTCGTTAATTGGGATAATATAATTATTATTTTAGTTTAAATAATTACACTTATAAACTAAAATCGAATTTGTCATTATATTCAACAAGTTCTGCTATCACATTAGTATTAATCACGTAGATATATATTCTTAATCTTCTCTTCGTTTTTTGAATGACCTTGAAATGATCTATTCGTTTTGTTAATCAATTTCATCATTATAAACAAAGGAATTTCTCATATTGTTTTAACGATTTTCACTATATCGGCGAAAATGTTGTAATTACTGCATACTATTTCTTAATATCAGACAAATTATTATTAAATTGGTTATTCACGAGTATCTTTAACCCAATACTACCAATGGAACATTGACTCCACTATTCCGTGCAAAATGTTTTATATTATATAATATTTAGAATATTTTAAATTTTCTATCCATAATGTTTAAACATAATGCTCCGTGCCAAAAATCCTATCCTCGGAACTTTTGGCTCTATAAAAAAAAGAGGGTTATTGATATTTGGTACAGTTTATTCAATTGCTATCACATGTTACCTAACACAGCTTAGAATATTACATTTTATTCTGCTGTATTTATAATTATACCTTCTAAATTATAGTATTACAACTAAAAGTTAAACCATAATATTCTGAGCGTAAAATTCGATAGACTAATCTTCAAAAAAGTCTTTAGGCACATAACATTTTGAACTCAAGTCAATGATTCTTTAGTAACTATTTTTATCGTTTTTAGAATCTACGGGTTAATTATATGTTCCATCGGCAGTTTTGTCGCTGCCGTAGCGACGATACGTGTATCCTTTCGTAACGGTACGTATGTGTTTTTGTAAGAAGAAAAATGTCTTGACAATAGGACACTGATGTCGTGCATATACCATGAAACGGCACGATACGGTTACTGCATGTAGGTCAAAATTAAATTTACTACAGCTTCGCACGATGTCTGCTCATGAGTCGTGTTTGATGTGTTATCTGGGAATGTATCGGTCCAAAAAGGGAGGGAACCGAACAAATGCAGCGTATCAGATGCACTTTTAATTTTGATTTTATTTTATTTTGATTACATATTTGATTTTCCAACTCTTAGGTGCTTCAAATAACATGCTATTAATTTTTTAATATAGTTATTTAGGGTTAATACAAACGTATTGTCGTTTTTCAACACAAATCATGTTAGCCCTTTACCATGGACTCTAAGTTTAAACACGACTCATTTGTTTAGTTTATCTACGGTTCATTAAAGAACAATAGCTGCGCTATCTCTGTGTTCAAGATTTGTCTTTCATTTCGTTTAATATACACTCCGAACAACATTATTCTTAATAAATTACTCATCTGACAAATGATATCTTCTAAGGAGATTGAAACTGTTCATGCGC
The DNA here is from genome assembly GCA_025469195.1 of Chaitophorus viminalis. NCBI lineage: Eukaryota > Metazoa > Arthropoda > Insecta > Hemiptera > Aphididae > Chaitophorus > Chaitophorus viminalis. Next base: position 65,758 of record JAIPRK010001144.1, read on the forward strand.
GGTTTTTTCGCACTGCTCTTTATATTTTTCTATTTAAGTTATTTATTTATTTTTGTCCTTTGGACTCTTATTATTATATATTACGAAAATTTTCTTTCCAAAATTTTAACCTTTATTAATTATCAAGTTTTTATTACATAAATCATTATTAGATTGTTTGCTACAAAAACATAATAAACTAATGTCTAAACTTTCACGTTTTTCAAATATCACTTATCAGTTCGTACTGTGCTATAGTATCTTAATATATTTGAGTAGATAACTTCATGAAAACGTGTGAACGTCTTCTTCATTTATTTATTTGGTATTGTTTGAAGTAAGTTTATGCTAAATATTAACACTAATTTCAAAACAGAATATTATTCCATTCATCTCAACTTGAAATGGTAAAATTAAAATCAAGATGCTTTGTATCTGAGGTATTTAATTTTATTTATTTATGTAACTATACACGTTTTATAATTCACTCATGTAACGAATATGATAATCAAATCTATAAGATCCTGAGTCCCTGAGAAATTCTTTTAGAGATAATTTTATTTCAAATTTTAAATTTCAAAACAATAAATATCAAAATTCAAAGTATTGGTAGAATTGTATACATTTTTTATTTCATTATTTGCTCCTAAAATTTAATTTGTGTTGTATATTTGAATGAATATGTGGCCAATAGTAAATAAATACTTTTTTTTATATAAACTTACCTATTGATATAATGTGAATAATATTCCATTTGCCGGGATACAATTTTTGATATCTATAAATATTGATACAAAATATTTTAGTGATTCAGATTTATATACTATTTATGAGTGATACTGCAAACTGAATATTTTAATAAAATATATTCATTGTTATGTTATTGAAGAGTTTATCCTATGACTAAGGGTCGTATTAAAATTGTATGTGTATTTATTTGGCAGGTTAAAACGTTTCATCGACATAATTTTATCCTGTAAACATGTATTGTTAGGTATTTATAGTATATACTTGATAGAAACTATATGTTTAAATTATAGTAAATATTAGTAAATAATTACTATGACTAGATGTACTATCTATAATAGAAGTTTCGAAACGTGTAACAAAACGTGGAACATTACATTTAGAACAGAAATGTTTCAAAAAATAACTGTGTGAGTGTATTTTATACCTATGAAGAGTGTTTATCTGGAATTGTGATAAATAAATAAAAGTAAAGCGTTTCAATCCAGTTGTTTTTTTGTTGTGAAATAGCAGTAGTAAGGAAATATTTTGAAAACGATTTATGACGTACGCAAGCAGACGCAGACAAGTGTTCAATGAGAAAAGGTATTTTGAAAGAAACTACAAATTTTATTAAAAAACATGGGATTGATAAATTTTCGCCAAAATATTTTTGTTTGTAAACTTCCTTATGCATTTAAAACCTTAATTGGGTATATTTAAAATTTAAAAAGTAAGTAATAAAATTGTATATTTGTTTTGATACGAAATTATTATATAAAATTATTGGTTTAAGGTCTGAAAAAATTTAAATATGAGACATTTTGGAACATATTATAGTTAGGTACCAATATAAGTAGGTATGAATTAAATAATTAAAAAAATATATATTTTATACCAAATATAGTAAGGATACAGTTATTATATTGCTTTTTGAGCATTTAATTAAATAAATATATAAATATAAATTTTGAAGCAAATTTATAGAGATTGTTCTATTTAAATATATGTAAAAATATAATATTACATGGGATTTATGAATTTTGTTTTTGGAGTTAGAAACCAATAGAAAATATTTTTTTTTGCCACTGTGAATATTTTAATGCAATAAGACAGAACATTTAGGTTTTAACGGTTCTGGGATATAATACGATTATAACTTATCAGAGTCATAATGCACATTATCATCGTATTATTTTCAAAACTTTTAATTCTGGTCTGAGAGAATTTGATTGTATTTTATGTGAATCAAAAACATCCAAAACGCCAAAACCTATAGTAAATAACAATATGATCTGTGCTTTAACTCGAGTTATAGCTATATCAAGTTTTCCTTAGATCCTCGATCTGTCAAATCAAAATGTTATTGTATTATTTTATTTTTTTTCATTTTCGTATAAGACATACATATTCTAATAGTCTCTATTTCTCTGGATACAGAAATAAAAAAAAATTCAGTAGCTTTTTGTTTACAGAGATATTAGTTCAAAACAATGCAAACATTGTTTACTACAATATATCTCGTGAAATTTACTTTTCCATCAACTTTATTTAAATTTTAATATCTTTTTAACTATTTACTTTATAGACACTCATATCAATATTGTTAGACGCTGTTGTGATATTTTTGTTACTTTGCTTACTCAGGTAGTTAAAATGGAAATCGTTCACTGAATAATCTGGATTGTTAAGACCGAAACACAAATTCTTAACTACCTATTGAAATTGAATTTTTCGATGTATTTTGAACTCTCATTCAATGAGTCTTCTTTATAATTTTAAAACTATAGCAGTGATTTATATTTTTGTTACGTTTTTTTAGTTATAATTCTATGATCTTTGAAAAATTTACATAAATCAGTATTAATTTGATTTAAGTTTTAATTAATAATAAATGAATAAATAAATAAAGTTATATAAAATAATTTTTATCATTTGAATAGCTTATTACATAAACCCATTAAATTTTTGTTGTGTATTTAGATTTTATCTTTAGCTATGTACACAATTACACCTTAATGATTATTTTTTTTAGACTACTTAATTATATTGTTAATAGAATCATGTGATAATGATGTACCACGTTACATGGTCAATCATCCGATAACTAGTAACTGAAGTAGTGACCTAATCGTATTTGGTATACGATTCCTCAACTACATTGCTACACAATAGTCCAAATAAAAATGTATGTAATCAAATTTTAAATTCATGAACAATTTTGTTATTATCTTATGTGACGGAGAGAAATAATCATCATAAATTATAGTATTCAATTATAGTAACCCTATTATAAAAAAAAATATATATAGAATTTTTATTTATGTATGCGAATACTTCAAAACAAATGAAGTATGTATAATTAGTAAATTAATATATATTTATATATTTATATTCATTTAAAATTATTTTACTTTTAATATTTACTTGTAGGTTAAGACGATTAAGTTAGTAATATATTACTGTAACGTTAAGATGTATATTATATTTTTTTAATATTTTTTTTTTTTTTTTGCAAAACAGCAAAAAGGCTCTAATGTTAAAATAAATTAATATTCCGATGTTATTGAAAAGCCAAAACACACACATAGTAAAATGAGTAGCAAAATTCAAATTATTTTTTTACAATAATATTCAACTTTAACACTAGGAAATTAATTGAATAGGTAGGTACTCTAAATGGGTTCGCTCCAGTTGATGGGCTTAAACTTCTATATTTAATTATTGAATATTACCTTACTTCTGAGGCATGATTTGTGATAGATATTAGGTTTGTTTCTTATAACTTCTTCATTCCTTTTTTTTTAACTTCAGAGTTGTATTTGCTACAGCTTGAGTTAGTCTACTCTAACTGTCAACTCTCATCAAAACCAGTCGTAATAGGTACACCAAACTTTATAAACAACTATTATATACTATTTATACATATACAGTAGTAATGCGTCGAAACTTAAAGGCAAACTATAAGCATGGATAATATAATATCACGGCCAATGTCAATCGGACACTGGATGATGAGACTCAGTTACGATCAAATATAATATAATATTCTGTTTAAATGATACTTATATACTTTATTTGAAAATATTACAGACTATTTTATTATATTCAATTTAATAGTGCACATAAGTGTGTACATAATAGTATACTTAATGTCTCGAAATATAGTAGCGTGAACTTTACCATTATTTACATCTACTGTTAATTTATATAAATAATAACTATCGATGTATTATAATTTCATGCTAAAATATCATTTATATTAAATATATATAAATATATTGATATATATATATATATATATATATATATATATATATAAAATGTATTTAACTTACGTCTGTATTCCCCAATTGGTCCATATTTGTACTTTTTAAAAGAATTTCTATAATGCTGCTCAGAAATTAACTACAAAATAATAAAATTAAATAAAATAGTAAAATTTTAACTTCATGTACGTATATTTACAAATCAAATTATTTTTACAGTTTTAACTTCTAATTTAATTTGTTGAATTTCATTATTAACCGTTATTGTTTATTTTATTTTTATTCTATACATTTAATTATTATTGCTCAATTCTGTATGTAAAATCATTCCCTTACAGCAGTCCCAACACATCTAAACTACCATGCAGCAGGGTATAGACTATTTATAAGAATGACGATAGTATTAATAAAAAAAAGGTCCAACAATGTCTGAACGAGGTAAGGTATGTATCTATTGGGAACATTTAATCGTTAACCGATGTGCGGTTAAATAGGCACTTGAAACGCAAATACGTGATGGATGTGTGGCCCCATGGTAATGGTTTAACCTAAAATGAAATTTCGTTTTTAAATGTATTAGGTAAGTTAACATACGAATGGTTTATCCTATGAATAAAATGTACAATTCAAATGCCAGAGAGGAGAAGACCTTTATACATTTTTTACTACAATAATTGAATTACTCTGTGTGAATTCATATATACGATATACCTACTTATTTTGAATAGGTACATATAATATATTTTGTACATGTACAAGTAGAAAAAAGAAACCAAACATTTGTTTTCTAAATAACGTTAATATGAGTCAACAATAGAATAATAAACCAATTTTAAATTCGGATATTACCGATGAAATTGATTTGTATCACATGATGACACTATAATACATTTAAAATTTTCGGGAATATATATTATGCAATAACAATAATTTTAACTATCGTATTCGAAGTGTACATAAAAAAATACTTGTTATTTCCTAAAAAAGTAAGTGTTTTAAGCATTTAGTTCTTATAAAAATACACGAATAAAAATAAAAGAGAGAACCATATTCAATATTGTTCATAAATTTAATAAATTCTTCTCATTTTTCTAAAAAGTTTGAAAATTGAAAAATATATGCTTGAATCATAGTTCTTTTTAAGTTGCAAAACTCATATTCAAATTATTTTTTACTACAAATTTCAAAAAAATGCATTATAAGACGAATGGGGCCCGTGACAAAAAATTGCCAGAACACCGATTGTTTGTTCGTTCAGTATGTTAGGTTCGATAAAATATGATATAAAAATAACTATTCTCAGATGGTATAATATAATTATTATTCCATATATTCTATACTGTTAAACTGCTGGTCCCGTTGAATCAAAAATAAAAAAAGTAAATAAATATATATTATATAATATAATTGAAATGATAAAAACACGAGTTTATTGAAGAGTGAGTTACCTATTAATATTCTTATGTATGTATATAGGTATGTATACGAAGTCCTTTATGTAGCATATACATATTATTTATATATTACCTAGGTGAATGCCGCCATTTTACGTTTACAAATTCGGTGCAATGTAGTGGTAATATGGTACTATGGACAATAATAGGACGACTACGTGGCACTATCGACTGCATTTCCGTTTCTCCGGTGATACCTGTCGTTTCCTGTATGGTAGACTTCCGGGTTTTCGAAATTGACGTTGGAAAATTGTCCGTGTATCGTACGCGTACGTGTTGTACGATAATGCAATTCGGCGTGTTTGAATTCGGGATGTGATAAATTGAAGATCAGTATTCGTATCAGTAGCTGAGGCTAAAAGGCAAACCGAGCGGTAAAAAAAGTGTGCTCAACGTATATTTCCGTATAGCCTGCGGAGGTGAACACGCGCGTGGGTTCTTCAAGTATAACGGAAGGCTTATAGTAGGAGGGACGTAAAATGACTTAGTCATCCCAAATCTCTCAGAGAGCTTAAAAAACGTTCCCTTTAACATTTCTCCAAAAATAATTCAGACGCAACTTTTTGATTAAAATAATCCTCCATATTAAAACTTGCTAATTATAGTTAAGTATTGTATTAAATTTTTTTAGAAATATGTGTTTTAATTTCTAATATTATAAACTCTTACCTCGCGTCAGCGGTCGATCTTAGTTGTTACAGCCCTGCAGAGAAACTAACTAAGTATAATTAATAAATTAGTAATTATATGAATAGGTATACATTTTATGGGGATCATTGTTCTTCGTCCCCCAGTGTTTTTTTACTATTTTTAGCTGTGAGATGACTGTAATTTCGCCAAATTATGGTTATAATAATATATCATAGGTCTTCGGCGTCGGCGGTGGTAGTGGTTTGAGGCGTGCACGTTTAAATGGTTATTAGATACGATAAACCAGAAGAAGAAGAAAAAAAAAGAGAAATAATAATAATTATAATAATAATAATATTGTACAGACTTATCTAGGAAATTTTGCGAGACTTACAAAAAATCTATAATCCTGTATAGCGGTGGCAAATGTTTCGGCTCGCTTGTTGTTGTACCTATATTATACAACTCTTAAGCTTTTCTCTCTACTTTTACGTGTGATATATCATATCATAATCAATTGTACGCGTTTCCGTTTTCCTTTCGACGCCATTTCCTTTCTTGCCGTACAAACGTATATTATATTCTTGAATGTTCAGTGCAATCACCGAATTAAACTCGCGCGATTCTCGTTATTGTTGTTGTTGTTGTTGTTACATTCTATGAACGGTCAAACAATGTAATAGAATTTCGCACAAAAATATAGAATTTTAATGTGATGTTCCGAATAGACTTAATATGTTAATTCATTTAACTATATGCATACACGTGATGGATATAGTTTTAGAATATATGACAGGGGTCACCAACCTTTTTAAACAAGTGAGCTACATTCAAAATTTTAAGTCCCTGGTAATCGACATCCAAAATAATTGATAATTTAGGTCTTAAAAAATTTGTTTGAAGAGCAAAACAAAAAAAGTGTTAGCTCCAAAGAATAATAATTTATTGTTTCTTCATAATAATAATGATGTATACATTATCCGATTGGATTATTTATAACGCGATCAACCAATAATGGTAAAATTAATTTTTATAATGGTCGACCTATATGCCTAAAAAGATCGACCAGTCGATGGCGATCTATTGGTTGGCGACCCCTGATATATAATATGGTATTTCACTGTGCCCGTATTACATGAGGTACAAAAAGAACGCCGACCTAATTTTTTTATCTTTTTTACCATTTAATGCGATTTTATGTAATTTATTAGACTTAAACATGTACACGACCATTAATTACAAAAAATACAAGACAAGAACTTTTTTGAATTAAAACCTATCAAAGTAGTTATGTGTACACTATTTTAATTAATCAGTTATAATATCTATAGTTCGTTGAAATAAGTTTTATTTGTTTTCTCAGGTTTAACCGTTTGTGAGTAAACTTTTGGAATATTGTTCATTTAACCGAACGTTTATCGTGATCTTAATTTACGTTGACTTATTCTTATTTGTTTAGAAATAATTGGTCCATGTTTTACGTTTTACTACAATATATGTATGCTATATACCTACAACCTACCTATAAATTATAATATATGAACGTAATCCATATTATTCCAATGCCCTATATAAAATGTTATATATTTTCGGTAAACTAATAGGTAAAACTATCATCGTAAAGTTTTATAATATTATGCTTAACGTGCTTATTATTTTACATAATATATGAATAAATAATATTATATGAACAGAAATACGGAATATTCAGTGGAATAATATTTCTAAATGTCCGTTTTAACTACATAATTGTATTGTTTTAAAATATTTATAATTATAACTTTATAATATTAACGTTTTCAACTATTCGTGGGTTTTATGATTTTATTCATTATTATTTTAGAACAATAAAATCTTCATCATAAAAAAATTTAAACATTTTCAGTCACTTTTGTTTATCGGAGTGAATAATAATTATCTGGTGTGTTGCTTTTACGCTAAATGATCCGATAGTTTTATAACTTAAGTTATAACCATAATATGAATAATATCAACAATATCATAATATCATTAGATTTATATACATAAGTACAATATATATGTTGTGTAATATTGTAATAATAATTGTTTTTCTATACTGTAAGCCATCGTGTGGCCGTGATGTATTTTCGTTTTCTATTCGTTAAGTTCTACCTCACCGTTCCGTTGTACATCATCATCATTGTCAGGTTTGACCTATTCGCTTGGACTTTCAACCCACTTTCAATTTTACGGTTGGTAAAAGACCAACATATAAAATAACACTGTACATAGGGCCCTTAGGACGATTCGTATAATGCACTGGCAGATGTTTGTACGAATTGCCTATTATCTCCCTTAAACGCTTTGTGTTTTTCATCTCATTGCACTTTTATGTATTCTCTCGTACTCACGAGATTTACTTTCCGTACCGTGCTTGCGTACCTACACTGCGATATAGTATAATGACAAACGAATAACGATCATATAACGTTTTAACGAGTTGTTTACATTTGATGGGCGAAATTATTACGGAAACCCGTTTAACTCCGACAGTTTTCCGACTCAACATTCATACCATTTCCGTATTCTTATAATAATTTTCCATAATACTAATAGGATTATATTCCTCGTGTAGTACGATACTACTCGTATGTATACCTAGCGTGTTTATTATAACTCGTAGTATTATTATAACCCTTATTTTAGGGTGCGTTTTTAATGTAAAAGTTTGAAACCATAATAAAGTCTGTCAACAGTTCCACAGGTCCGTCTGATAGCGAAATATTTCTCGGCGTAATAAATCACAATTAGCGCGCGCGTGTGTGTGTGTGTGTGTGTATGTTATAATTATATTATACATTCTCATTTGGAGTAATTCATAATTCATTTGACATTACGTTTTTCAATTTTGTACATGTAATATAGTACAATGTAAAATAAAAAATAAAAATATTATTACATGATGATGGGAAGAAGAATGAGAAAGATAGAGAGAAAGAAAAAATGAAGGAACGATGTTAGAGTTTTCTGTATCCTCGTAAAATCTTCTCGTCCTTCGACTTATTAGGTGCTCTAAATTGAATCTTTGGTTATAGAAATAAATTATGTATACATATACTTTTTTTTCTTTAGATGCGTAATACACAATAAACATTCCATATTTGTTTAAATTTTAAATTGGTTATTTGCTTATTTCACCTCCATGCAAAATTGATTTTTTTTTTTTTATGAACACCTTAACTGCGTGGAGTGTACATGTGAACTGTATATAAAGTTACATAGTAAAAAAGGACTAAAGCGTTTGAAGTCAGAAAGGTCTTTCTTTATGCTTGCAAAAACAATTTTTATGTTAAATGCTTGAATTTTTAATATAAGAGTACATATATTATACATTTATTATATGTACATATGTATGTAGATATAGAATATTTATATGAAATCTTAAATATAAACGTAGACATTTATTTTATTTTGTTTTAAAATGCAAAATAAAACAAAGATCTCTGATTTCTAAGATTTCTTAGATTTAATTGTTAGAAAATATTTATTAAAAAATCATTATTTCTAAATCATCTTAAAAATAATTATTATTATTAATTATTATAAATATGATACGATAATCTAAAAATACTTAAAATCCATAAATACCACTTAATTATATTTTAAAAATATTCATTAAATGTTATACTACTATACCTATCATTACTTATAGTAAATTAAATGAAATTGTTAAATTGTTAAGAAATAAATAAAGTATTCAGTACTTATTAGTATTTAAGTATTGGTAGAAATACTGTGAAACATAATTAAATAGAACTAAAAAAATTTTAATTATTTCATTAAAAAAATACATTTTAATTTAAGAGTTTTCATATCACAGGATTATTATTCATCAGTATGATGGCGTATATTGACTATTAGATTGGCGTATTAAATATTCTTGATCGTGTTTTTGATAGTACTGTAATTTTTCAATGCTATTAAGCATGTTCTTATACATACACGGTTAACAGTGAAATTAAAATTATTATTAATATCAGTCATAGTCCATGTATACGGAACACAAGATAAACTTCAAACAATAAAGCATTTTTTTTTTATTTAAATCATGTTTTTAAGAAAGCCCAATACCTGTAGTCCATGTAAGTTTTTGGTTTTAAGGTTTGTAAATCATTTGGATTAGAAGAACTGTAGGGGGTTAAACACGTCGGTGTAGTGTTAATATATGTGTATGGGCAGTGGGCATAAACAACGCAGCTAGAGTCGTGTAGTCAGCGTCAGACGTAATGAACCACAGCACTGAGAGCGACTACGGTAGAGCGTTTCACTAAACCATGCCGCAATATTGTTTTTATTTCCATGTTATATAATAAAAATATTAATGGTTGTTCAAACATTTAATTTAACCCAGTATGTGACCAAAATATAAACGATATGAGTGTCGTTTCCATTTCACAGACGAGTTTCTAAGACAGAATACCTGAGAGAAATAAATGATCAAAATTATTTTCCAGAAAGATGGCTATTCGGAGGCAATTTGTTCGATGGTCCGCAACCGAGAAACGATTGAGAATAAATAAAATTAATCTTAATCCTAAAAGGAGTTGGTGGCCTTAGATTAATGACGATTTTTCCATACTCCGCAGTAGGACTATCCTCTTGTCGATATAGTGCTACGGCAGGGAGTTGAATAAAATGTGTTGGTGATGGTGTGCGATGGTAGTTGTAGAGGTGGTGGTAATTGTATACACTCTATATATATACATACCATGACTACAACGCGGGAATAATGATTTTCTTCGGTTAAATCGAAAAGAAAACATAACTCAAAAACGCCAAGCGTATATACACGGAAGGATGTTCGAGCTTCTTGTTGATGCGGATTTATTAACACGGAGATGTTGTCGAATAGACTCATTAAGTCGTAAAATGAAATGGTGACAAAAAGAAATCCCGCGGAATTATTTCTCGAGGTTTTTTTCTCATACTTTTCTGCGGACACACCATTATTCATCGGAGTGGAAGTGCAAGGACTCCGTTTAAGGACTTAAAATTGTCATCGTGACGATAACGGAATATAAAAAAAATGAAAATAAAACTCTTTACATAAACGCAAAAACTATCTGTCAATTTGATTTTGATTCTCCCGCCACCCATGGTGATCTTTAACGAGCTGCGTGTTTGCAAAACAATATATCTTCGAGATTGTATTTTTTCATTTCGCACCTTCCGTAAAGGTACGTGAATAGTTCGTCGTTCGAAAATGGCGCACCAACCTTACTGTTATGTATTATACGTCGATGGTATCTCAGTCTCGAAGAGGTTAAGAGCACACCAGGGAAGAATTTCGGTACTGAAAAGTAAATGTGTACTTAGACTGGCCTATATAGTGTCCCGTTGCGTGCAGTTTGATAAATAATAATTTCAATAAATTGATATTCACTGGAGGATGATGATAGGATGAAAAGAGAGAGGGAGAGAGACAGACAGATAGAGTGAGAAACTGATTTATCATTTCAAATGAAAAACGATCAAATAAAAATTATGGAAGTAATTTATATATAATCTATTTTGTAAAAATGGCTGTAGTTGTTACCTTTTAATGGATTTTATTTTGTTTTTAAATCCTTTATTATTACGTTTAGTTACATATAAAATTAAAAATATATGCTAATTTTTATTTTTATAATATCATTTATGAATTACCAGTATACAGCTGAGAATATTTAATATTATCCAGTCTACAAGAACCCGTAGTTGAACACCTGTCATTTAAAATAATAATAATTTAGTGGCTTACCATATAATAACTATATAAAAATATATGTAATCAATAAATAAATTGTTATCAAATTGTTAATTATATTTTGTAAATATCGAAAAACCCATTTTTAATCTATTGTTGCTACTGATGATAGATAATGTAAGATTGAAATAATAATGAAATACCAATGACCTGCCTAATCAAAAAATGTGTTTCGGTATTTTTTAATCTAAAACCATTAATTATGTTAACAAAACTGTATAATAAATCGTTTTCATGGTCACTATTTGTGGTCTAAATAATCAATAATAATAGTTTATAATAATTGATTATGTTATTATAATATTATATACTTACACTATAAATTCATATTAAATAGCTCTGGTTTTGTAAAGTTTCTCATATAAATGTCATTATATAAGTTAACAATTTATGCAATAAGTCGACTATCTATCTATCTATATATATATATAAACCTATATATAAATGCAGAACTACAATATATACAACAAATAAGCTTCTTCTATGATGGGCAATTGATTAAATATATCTGGCAAATTTGAAAACAATGATTAACTTTCTAAAATGCAATGTACGTTAAATTTTATCCGGACAAAAACTTACCCTATACAAGTAAACATCTCATAGTTTATGAACATTTTTAAGTGAAATTGAAAAGCATATAAATCCACTGCTATTGTTTATTCATTTAAATAGCTTTTATGGTTTGTGGAATAAAAATTACTTGTTTCAAGATAACTATATTGTATGTTTGTACCTATTGTATTATATTTGTATTGAAATAAGTAATACTATAATATAGTATTGAACCGAGAACCAATTGATTTTAATATTATTTTAACAATCACGAACATTTTTCTTTTTAAACTGCAAGTTATTTCACTTTAACTTAAATTATGTTTTAACTATTCCTTTTCTTTTTTATTTCATTCATTATTATACTACGGACTCCACGTTGGTTTATTATCAAACCACATATAGGTTGCATTATTTTATTATAAATGGGGCTGTTCGCACGGAACACGGTTCTCAGTATTTTAAAATTACTAGTATGTGCTTCAAACATTTCTTTGAACAAAGCGCTTTCGCGATAATTATGATGCATGCTATGTATCCCCACCTAACGCTATCGTTGTAAGGATATAATAATTCTGATTTTTTACCGTAAAAGTTGCGCAGCCATTAAAGTGTTTTGCATCATCGCAAAGCTGAAAAGCAACTGAACTACTGAATCATTGTACGGTATAATCATCCGACTCTTGTGCAGTATAAATTAATGAATTTACACACCGTGTTTTACCGATCATAAATTAAAGTATAGTTTATTATTTTTTCTTAAATATTATTGATAAAATATGTATATCATGTAAACGTAGTATTTTATAGTAATGTTTAAGGCCATAATAACTGCAAGCCTTGCGTGGATTACTGAAGGTACCTATTATAGGTAAATACCAGAATTAGTAAATACATAAATTATATGGTTAAGATTTTTCATAATTTTAGATTTTTAATGTTCTAATATAGTATTTTTAACAAACATGTCATATCAAAAACTTTTTCTCATCTAAAAGATGGAAATGCTTGTAATGCATGCACTTTTATATTTTATAAAAAGAACAAATGAGGAATGAGGATATATGCGTGGGTGATTGTATAATAAACGTTACTGATAAAATGCACTATTATTTTGTTTATTATTTTTACATGTGAATTCTTCTGTCGGCTGAAATTTATGTATTTGTTTTTTCGGTATTGATAGGCACATTATTATATTGTGCCGTCCAGATGCATGCAGTGATGCAGCGCGAGTGTAACCTGGTGTAAACACTGAAAACTATAAGATTTTTTGTTATCTCAGTATACGGTGAAATCTTGATAGTTTGAAACTACATTTTTAAATGATTTCAAATTAAAAACTTCCACCTCAACTTATACACTAACCCAGTGCACTTCGATAATTGTTGTTTCTTTATAGGTACTATTTAGACGTATTTCCGAATAGATTGACAGTATTTACATGTCTATCATGTATCACGCTACCTACCTAATACTTTATAATTATTTGGTTTTGTTTTGGATTTATAAAATTTTACAATGAGTTTAATAAACAAGCTTTTTGATATTTTATTCGATATTTTGCTTGATATTTTCAAAAATCTTGTGTTATATTAGGTATGTTCAAGTTGAATGTACCACGTTATGTGATTATAGTTAATGCGTTCAACGGCGGAGAAACGTTTAGTCCGCTTATATCATAATCCGATTGTACAATATGTGTATACCTGCAGGGAGACTATGGATACAAGGGAAAAACATTGCTGTCATTTATATAATATGAATATGTAAAAAATAAAATAAAAAAGAGATTCTGTAAAAAATGTTTCTGAATAACAATTAGCACATAAAAGTCCGTACTGTACAATTATTACATTCGAATAGGTACTTCAATTGCGTAAATGTATGCTATGTATCGTGTGTTTGAAAATTTTAATGCGAGAAAAGAACACAATATTGTTTCTGCAATTTCTAAAAGATATATCTAAACTATATTGTCGGAAAAATAAATTGTTGAAAAATATGTAGTAACTAAAAATATTAAATGAAATGATGCAGCTATCTATCACTGCAGTTTATCGAGAAACATCCGGTGGGATAAAATCGGAATTATTTGCCATTATAGAAGTTTAATCAAGATCTCATATAATTAATACAATCGCAAGACCTAATACATTCAATAAGACAGTTACGTGTACTTTACTAAATTGTATTTCATTTTGTTACACATGTTGATAAAAACGTAAGTGTGTGCATCATAAATATTTATTATTTGATTAGTAAACAAACTGAATATTTATTATTTATCATCATGATGGCGTATTGGCGCGTATAAATAGCTGCAGGATAATGAAACACGGTTCATTTATCAATACCTATTGATATATAATATTATATTGACTATATATCAGGCGAATATTGAAGAGAGGTATTAAGTTCGAGCCCTCCATGCAATTTTGAGAAAATGAATATTCATATTTGTTACACTCGTTTAGCAATCGATGGTCCATGTAAATAAATTAGATAGATATAACTAAATCAAATTTTCTGTCGTTATTTGTTAATAATTGTTTTTATCGTGGCCATGGAAAACTTTAATAGATAATACTTCTCTGAAATAATTTTTGGTGCACATGCCTCAATTCTATACATTGTTTTAACTTTGCAATTAAATTTTTATTTGAATATTTTTCGTAAATTTTAAATATTGATGAAACGATGAAACGAAGGCGTGTTTTAGATAGGAAAGCATGAAACAATATTTTTAATCATTTAACATCTATCCTTAAACATTATGCGTATGAAAACATGACAATAATGTCAAATATGACAAAAATGACATAATATCACAACAATGCAAATGAGTTCAATAGTATATTAGTTAATCGATCTTTTTTTTATTATTATTGTTATTAGTTACCATCTGATAATAAAATATATATTGCTATATAATATAGTTGCCGCAGTTTGAAATTAATAATAATGAAAAACCAAAAAGAATGAATGATGTAAATCAGACGTTTTTTTTTTTTATTTTATTCGAGTTGACACGTTCTTTGTGCAAGCACGTACTACTTACGTATGAGTTCTACGTAGGCCAAAGCAATTACCGCGCGTGACAGCATGTGTAATGCACCAGATATGAACAGATGGACGCTTCAAAGTAAGACAGAAATGAAATAGGGGAAAAACTGCTCTTTCAGCATTTGAAGTGCACAACCGCAGATGGACGCATTATTGTTGTTTTTCAAGTGTTGAGGAAGCAAAACTTTGGGAACATATGATCGGAAACGAAAACTGTTTTACGTCGGAAGTGGCTAGATTCTAGACAGACTGCGAATTCAAAGAGAAAAATGTCCACTACGATTTATTGCAGTTCCAAGATAATAATATATAGTTTCGATATAGCTATATAACTGACGACGAGACGCTTTTTGCATGTATTATAATATTATATTTCGATCAATCATTATCATTTATTAGTCTCTTATAATTTCTTTAGGTGTATTTTTTCGTATTTTTCACTGCCGAGTGATCTACGATCACAACAAAAAACCCATCCTAAACCGGACGTTATAGCATTTAATTCAAGATTTAATTGGAATGATATTTATGTTAGTATTGTCATCTCACGCGTGTGATTGTCTGAGATTTTGGAAATATGATCTTGATTAATGTTAATACGATTAATAGTGCACTTGGGTACAGGATTATAATAGTTTTGGCATTTTGATAAAGACATTCGGATGTACATCATGACTGTATAGTTTATATAAATATGTATAAAAGTATTTATTTCCGTTTTTCAAAGGAAATAATTTCAAACTGCACTACGTTGGTAGATAATACAGACATACCCTACTCCCTTTGAAATGAATAATAATAATTGAATAGCATGCTGTACGCTTGATGTAACTCTATGATTATTTTATTTAAAAATACATGTTATTAATATTTATAAAAATATTATCTTGTACATTATTTATTTCTGTTTTTATATAATATAAAATAATGGAATTAAAAAATGTTTTGATTGTACCTATAGTATTATGATAATAATTGGCTACGTATGGTACAAAGAATTTTAGTTTCGCCATTTGATGTGTCATGCTTTGTTATTCGTAGATCCAGAATAATTATTGTTTAATCTTATTTTTATTATATTTAAAATATTTATTATTCAGATAGAAATATGAAAAATATAGTTAGGTAAATATAAATATATACCTATATGAAATTACACAATATAATTAAACTAAAAATACCTTTTATTAAATGTCGGAAAAGGCCGGTTATCTCGAATTATTTTGTCATGGGATAAATAATTTCTACAGTTTCTTCGAAAATATCTCAGGTGGCACGTAGCATCTAAAGAAAAAAAAGGTTAAAAATAAAATAAAAAATGAGCTAGGGACCTTTGGTGCTGAAAACTCTTTACTTACTCGGTCGTTATCATCACCATCGCTCGAGGTGAAATCTATTTTGACGAATGCGTTCACGTAAGCTTCTTAAACAAACGAAGACATTTCAACAGTTATTTGCCCTCTGGGCCCCCTCTTCAGGACTGAAATGGACGGCGTGGCAGGTAAACCTTTTTTCTTTTTTTCTTACTAGGCAGAAATTTTTGAAAACTATAAAAGTGCGCACAACACTTGTGAGTTTTCCAAAATTTTAATTAGAGAACTTTACTTATTGCATACCGGTAACAACGATTGAGTATACTACATAGAAGAGGTTCATAACAAGCAACGACTAACGAGTGTTTAATGTTTATGTAATCTATTGACGGAATTTCAGTCTTGTCGATAAACGCAGCAGTCCTGCTGAATAATAGTCAACATCTTATAGAGTTCATCTCATAAAAATATCTACTAATTTCGATACCTGCCGTTCGAATTAAGTTACTCAACTCGTTTTTATGGTAGTTTTTTTTTTTTTTTCGTAAATAAAATCAATATTTTCTTATTCATTGGTCAGAATGAAATTGTGGCAACTTTATGGCGTTCATTTCCGTAAACCAGTCGAACGTGAAGTGGTCGCATAAGAGAATTATATAGAATACGCATCGCTTTGACAAAAAAAAAAAAAAACCAAAAAGAAAACATTTCACAAATTATACATTTGTACTGACGGAAACGTAAATTGATACAGTTATTATAATTTTTTTTTTTAAGGATCTTACCTTCAATCCTTTGTTAAATATCCTTTTATAAGCTATGTCCACTCATTTCAGTATACTATAATAGTGTTTTATAGTGTTTTTTTTATTATAGTAACAAATAACAATACTACTGTAGTGATAGATGTATTGGTCTTTTGTCGAAGTTAAAAATATTCAAAATATATTGCAAAATAAAATTTGTGTTATTCTTATGTGAGAACATAATGATTTAAACTATGCACATTTATTATCAGATTTCGAACACCTTATATTCTAGTAAATGTATGCATTTACATATTAAAGTTATATCCGTTCTTTAATTAATTATATATAGGCATATTATACAGTTTCGTACCGCTACCGTTTTAGTTTGTATCCCGTAATATATTCCACCTATACACTGCTTAGCGTCTAAGTTGTCTGAGTTTCTTAACCACTTATAAACACTGAACTCGTGGCTACGTCATGGACACGCGGACGTATGCGGTTGACAGTTATACACCTCATATACCGACAATCTATTCGTCGCCCAACAAAATATGTGCAACGCACAATCTTTGCTAAAAGCTTTTGCCCCCGAAATTACGTATGTATGTACCAAAACCGTGGTATAATTGTAATGATCATAATTGTTATATGATGATACGCGTCTCGTTGAAGACGTCAGAAAATTTTTTCATCGTGTCCGTGTCAATTGTATTGATTTATAAAATTATGACACACCTGCATGTGTCACCTCTGTACGCACAAACGTACAACGTGCGAATTTTTGTTCAGTAGTTTAAATTTTGAGTTTTTATAATTTTGATATTTGAGTAAACTAGCTAATTCAAATAATTATATCTAGAGAACATATTACATGATGTGTATTTCATTCGATCAGTTTTCTATGTTATTACAGTTATTATTAAAGTTTAAAAAACTCATACTTAGCTCGGTTAGAAATTAAAAAAATTTAAAAAATTACATACACAAACACAGATAAGCGATTCTCTCTTAGGGTTGATGATTTTCCTTTATTGTATAACTATATAAGCTGGTGTCAGGATCTCTTTCAGAATCCTGACAATTAAATAATCTGCTTATACATTGATAACGTTAGATGATTGCTCCCGTGCTGTTTTTCTATCTTGATATTATATTCATAAAATCTACTTAATTAGGACTTACTATAAAATAAAATTACAAATTGTAAATATTCTAAGTTAAAAAAAAAAAAAAAAAACTGGGGAATATGTCAGGTTATTGTAGTGTTGAAGCAAATAATACAACATTTAAATTACTGAACAAAAATTTGCTATATGTGTTTATAGAAACAAATCAATTATGTACGAGTATAAAAGTGTTATGTGCATATTATCGGCACTCGTGGTACCAGACGAATTCATATACATAATTATATCTGTAAAGAAAGTTATCCGCTGATTAATAATAAATAATATAGTATTGTTTCGTTCAAAATGTCGATCTGAAAGTTTAACAAAAAATTATTATAATAATATACTTATATTTATATATGTAGGCAGGCTTCTGCTCGAAAACTGGGTGCGATATTTGCGTTCCACGTTACATTTCATGGATGTTAAGTTTAAGCGATTAGCACAAGTGTAGTTGCAAATAAGTATAATAGTGTATTATAAACCTGATAACATTGTTTTTAATTAGAAGCAATAAGGTGTTCCTTACACTTTAATGTATTCCTTGATTATTATCATTATTATTATTGTTATGTGATCATATACATATATGCAAACGATCGAGTAATTAAATTAAAAGTTTCAATTACGCCGCGACTGCATTCGCTATATTATATTGATGGTAATACGCACAAAATCGAGTGCTAATGGAGATTTAATTTTATGATGGTGTGACCAAATTTTGTAACAAGTTTTATTATCGTATATTCGGTATGAAAAACTATGAAATTAAACAAAAAAAGGGATTATCAATGAGCGAGGTACGTCGTATAAAAAATGGTTTGCGTGAGGGTCAAAGGTAAAAAAATAATTATAATATATCGACGAAATAACAAGCGAGGGGATATTAATATGGTTTATTATTTAATTTAATTATTATATCCTAACCCACTACAAACTTTAAAGTTTGGTACCTAGTTCATATGTTCCGATCACGCGTGCCGTGTGCTATATCGATTTGAATTTTACGATAAAACTGCATGTATATTTCTTTATTTTCTTGTTCTATTTTTCATGCTCGTTGAAGGTAAAGACAAATAATAATAATAATAATATCCAAAGAATATATCTTAACGACAACGATAACGGGTCCATATTTTCTAATAACATATTCGTTCAATGTTCTAATATCATTAGCACGTACCTATACATGCGGACATGTAGTGACACATGTAATGAGTTTAAAATCTAAAGACGTATTTTTTTTAAATTTGACTTGATGAAAGATTTCAAAGTACTCTTATTATCTTGTATGTTTGAGATTAATCGGAAAATCAGGAAATATTTTTGATGCAATAGGTTGACAATGTGTACTCTAAAAGTACAAACTGCAGAGCGACCACCAGAATGAATTCATCGAGTTGCGTAACGGTAGCACCCTTTGACTTAATGGTGTGTTACTAAGCTAGTTAATGGGTTTATGTACATTAAGAAATGATGTTTAAATGCGCAATACCACATAGGACGATTAATGATTGTTATTTTATTAATGACAGTATATATAATACGTAACATCGATGTTCGTTTGTTGTTAGTGAATCGTTGAAAAGCATAGAGAAGGAAAACATACTTTCCACAGACACATATGTCTTGTAAGCATTTAAAAACTGTAATTGACAATTGTGTTAACTCATCATCTGAAACCATTTGTATATAACAAAATAATCCCAAGTAAAGTACAATAACGTTATAAAATTAATTTAAAGATTTTTTGGGACTATTTTTTGGTTTTTTCGAATACATTATTAAGTTTTGATATATCTGAAAGCCATATACTTAAGTTATACTGGAGTTTGGTTCCAAAACGATTGATATACAAAACTACTGCCGAAAAAAATTCAAAAAGTAAAAATGAAATACCAAAAACCTAAAATACAATATTGTAATAAATCAAAGATTACCACTTCATTGGAAAGGTGTTACATTTCCACATTGTCTTTTCCGATATATAAACTAGTATAATAACATTTTAATGATGATTTCTGGCACTAGACAACGTTTTTGACCATCACCAAAGATTACCGAAGATGCCACATTAAATCGACTAGGTTTTGTGTGTTTAATACTGCACATCTGTTCATGGTTTGGGCGAAATTACACGCGTCGGCGTTGTTTAAATAATTTTTTGAATTACCAATAACCAATGACCTATTTTTGGTCAATATGGGTTTTATATTCATCTCTAAACATTACTAGCATTCCTTATTCCTCTAAATAATACCGTTAATTTAGAGCAGGGGTCGACATTAGGCGGCCCGCGGAAGGGAAATAACTGAACTGCCAAAAATATTTTGCTAGTTTTTAGTTCGTTATAGAAATATGAAATATAGATAGATAGAAATATAAAATATTCAATATATATATATATATATATATATATATATATATTTATTTATTTATCTATATAGAATTTTTATGATGTATTTGGAAATTACGATAGCGTTCATCGTTTATAATTTGTCTTAAAATGTGTTTTAATACAAAAATACATTAATGATAAAATTACTTTTAAGTTTTTTCTGGTTGTCGACATTTTTTTAAAAAATTATCTGGACCGCCATAGAAATTAATTGCTGACCCCTGATTTAGAGAATCAAATAAGCTGTTTGATATATGTATACGCGTTGCTTAACAAATGGTATGCTGTGTGATCGAAGTATGGTTATAATATTATAAAAAGAGGGAATGCACACATTGCTTTTCAAATTTGAGTAATTTGAAATAATATAATTTAAACATTATTTTTACGATTCTCAGACTACGCGTGTACAACTATACAGGATCTTTTAGGATTATTCAACAAATGTAATAATTTTTGTTCTATTCGTTATTTTTCACTTTTTTTTTAATAAATGACATTGTTACATTAAAAATGCATTACCCATTATTTTTATTCTCAAAACCAAAGTTTTCAAATTTCAAATTTTATTCTACTTTAAAAAAAATATTCAAAATAGCCTTTTTATGACAAGGATTTTTAAAAAAATGTTGGTACTTAGAATTCTAATAAAGGTTTAGGTATCTGTTAATTTTGTATGATTTTTTAAGTTTGTTTAATAATAATATTGTGTGCCATTTAATTTTATAATATAATATTGTATATTCCCATTAATTTACATAGGACCTAATTTTATGTTGATATAACGTACAATAATACGAGTAGTATAATAATTTGAATTATTACATTCAAATTTCCAAAAAGTTCAAAAATCATAATAAATTTATGATCAAACATTAATAAGAAATTTAATGCAATATTTTGTCTATAAATACTAAATAAGGTTTACAAGATTGATATTTTGATTATTATTTTTTTTTTAATAGTTAATTAAAATTGAAAATTTTTATATTTCAATTCCAAAAGTAAAAAACATATTTGAAAACCATTTAATTGTAACGCAGTAGGTACTATCAATATGTATTAAAAACAAAGAACCAGACGGAGACTTGCTCTGCTGTACAGTAGGGGGTGAAGTGGACCTCGTTTATAGGATAGGACATTATAATGTATATATTAAATTTAAATGCAATGATCGATTGCATACGAAAAACGATTCTGAACGAAGATGATTTGTTAGTCTAAAATAATTATATATAATATATTATTTTATATTTAAATTGTAATATAATGTCAATATTTGCTCTTCAAACACTTATAAAAATTAATTGTGCTTATTTATTTCAATAATAATTTAAAGAAAATGCCAATATAAACAACTGATAAAAGTTTCAAGTTTCTATGACTTATCATTCATGAATAGTAACTATTTAAATAGTAAATATTTAAAACCGTTTGTGGATAAATCATTATATTATATAATTTCGTAAACATTTAAATTTTAAACGTTCATAAAAAAATGTCCTGAAAGTTCAGTAAAAATGTTTTTATAGATAGGTACTTGGAGAAAAACTTATGGATGACCATGTGTTAAAATTTTGAACCTAAAATGTAAATACCGAAAACTTTATGAATTTTCAACTACAAAATAACTTGTATTTTATCGCGATTTTGATATATTTCATATTATTGACATATTATTCCATTTTCCTAAAATATTAACATATTTTAGGATAATGGAATATTAAATAATTAATTTATAAATGAAAACATATTTTGTTATTATACATACAATGCTAACAAGGATAGCTCAGTGAATCATTAATATGGTTGTCTCATGTTTTTTTTATTTATTAAACTTTTTGAATTTAAAATGGTATTATGTTATACCTACGTTTGGTACACGTGTGTTAAATCAGGTGTATAACGAATAAACGTAGTAAAAATAAATAGGTTTCCTATTGTAATCTCAAATTCAAATGCTATATATTATAATGTATAATGTAGTAATATAATGTATAATATATTCTATAATGTAGAAATTCCTGTTCAAAAAAAAAAAAAAAAGAACCTGTACCTAAAACAATAAAGTTTACTATAAAGATAGAATTATAATGTACCTATCATTCATAAAAATAGCATGAAATAAAGTTAGTTAATGTAATTTTTATATTATTATAATATTTGTATATGTCATTTCAATATGTAAAAAATTATATATTAAATAATCTGTAGTTAATAGTTATAGACTTATATTTTATTTTTTTCATCTTATCGTTTAAAAATCGAAATTAAATTCACTATTGATAATTAAAATATATTGCCAATATAGGAATAATCCACGATTAATATACATTTTTACACACTTATCAATAATGTTTTTCTAGATCTCTAAAAAAAAAAAATTGTTGGTTGGTAAAAAGGTATTAAGAAAATACCTAATGGTTTAAACTTATTTCATAGTACATTGCTTTTGTATATCTACGTTTACTGAAAATAATTTTACTAATCTATAAGTTGAGAGTACTTCGTAATTTTGATTAAAATGTATTGACTACGCCATCGCACATAAATCCACGAATAGGTGTGAATCCATCATTATAATACTGCACAATTTTTATGTACAATATTACATTATTATAATAAGCTGGGCTCATAACTTCTAGTATTTGAATATTTTTTTTTTTTTTACGGAAAATGCCTATATGAGCTATACATTTGTTTCAGGGAACTCTTAGTACATTTTTTGTTGCACATTTTTGCATACTTCGAAGTTTAAATGCTATTTTGTCTTTTTCAGAACCATAGTCTTCAAAACATGTATTAATAATAATAACAAGTATCTATAGTAAAGTCAATTATTTATATTTATAATAAATATAATTAAATATTAAAAAAAAAACACACATTATTGTAAAACCAATAGATTCCATCACTTCATTCAGAATCTAAAATTAGAAATAATTATAATTTGTAATTTTAGGAAAACTATTTTTTTTTTAATAGAAAAAATAAGTACCACGAGCCATTTACGATACAATAAATAATTCCAGTATAATTTTATTAAATTTTTTTTTTTTATTCTGCATGACATTTTTTTTTGCATACTTTAGTATTTTTAATGTTTATACAAGAGCTTATATAATTATAGAAATACATATTATTGCAATTATAACAACTTCTTTTAGAGCTATAAATTATGACTTATGAGTTATGAGCCTTGATAATAAGTATCGAGTTTGCGTGAACCATTCAATATCGAGGTCGTTTCAAACAAACCGTAATTTGGTAGTTAAAAAAAAAAAATCAAACTCCTAACCTAATATTATTAATTTCATGAATATTATTTTTGTCAAAACTAATAGGTTTACGAATTAAGAAGTATTATTTTTTTCAGTTTTATACAAGAACTCGACAAAAAATGAAAAATAAAATTTATTTTTGCAATACATAATTACAATAATATAATCGTTACAATTAAACACAATAAATTGCAGTAACGCAATTTTTTTTTTTTTTGTTGTATTTATTTATTAATGGTTCTCGTTACTTTGATCCGCTCTCTTAGTGTTGTACGTATATAATAATATGTCCGGAAGGTTTTTTCTATATTACCCTGGTAAAAATTGAATAATGTCCCTTAATTCATTGGTTCGTCCGGTATGTGCCACACATTTTCTGAAATTCGTATTTTAGTTTCAATTCAACTTACCTATAGGCTGCATGAAATAACGTTTCACATGAAAATAAAATTGACCAAGAAAGTAGCGGACATGTTTCCACGTCCACCCCTGTTGTAATCATTTTATAATACGAGCCGGACGCATATGCAGGGTTTTTCTTTGTATCTCTGTGACGGTATATATAAATAATAATTTCTACGAATAATAGGTGTTTTCCAAGCCATACACACATACCTAAATTTAAATTTGAATTCGTTACTCCCGTCTATCGACAGTCCCTCGATAACAATTTAAATAACTGTCGCAGCCTAAAGAAACCGACGGAATGGCGTTAATATTGCTCCTGGATAGTATAATTGACGCGTGTTTTAATTAAATTACAAAGACGTCATACCAGACGGCTCACAGTTATTTTCCCGTAAGATTACTTTAAACAGACTGCCACGTTTTGATATCCGAACACTTTTGTAGTATATAACATTATATACAGTTTTTAATTAATGAAATTTCGCTTTTATAATTGAGACACTGTAGAAACATCATTCGAGCGCTTTACATATATAATTGTGGTACACTAAGAGTTTCAAATTTTTTCAATATTACACATACGGAAACGATGCGACCAATGCATTTTAATTCAATACTTCAAAGAGAAAATATCTTAGAGCAAAAATGATGCAAACCTACTAATCATGACCCAAACTAGAATCATTGTTTTCCATTCCAAATGTTGAGTCAAAAAAATGTTTTCTAATCGAAAATATGCTATATTCGCGATTTTCTTTTTGTAATAGTTTTTTCTCACTAATAAATTGCATGTTTTCTACATGCATCAAATTATTAATTTAATATAACTATACAGTTTCTTTCTTTTAAAAATGTTAAAATCCTATGCAATAAATTAAAAAATTAGTAACGAAAAATAAATGGTTAAAATTTATAAAGTATGATATGTTGTTATCTACCGCATATAATTATAAGTATAAGGAAGTCGTTATCGTATAACATGATGTTTCCATTCCACCACTTTAAAAAAGTTTTGAGTCTAGTTAATTAAATTTAATGTTATTTATTTTACAACTTAAAATAATAAACTTTGTAGCTATATAATATTATAATAAGTTCTTCATCGTAAAAAAAGTCTAAGATAAAACATGTAAAAACAAAATTATAATTATTATAAATTTTCATTAGACTCTTATAAATTCGAAAGTTCAAAATACAAAAATATGATTAACAGCAGTTTATAGCAAAATAGTAGCATTAAAAAGTATAAAAATATATTATGTTTAAGACATAAGATGTTTGTATATGGAAGACGATGGCCATTTACAAAATATAAAGAACAGGTGGGCCTCGCTTTGCTGTACAGTTGGGGGTGGAGTGTACCTCGTTTATAGGATAGGTCATTATTACAATGGATTTGTTAAATTTGAATGCAATGATAGATATCATTGTATACGAATAACGA
>JAIPRK010001145.1:0-91796 GCA_025469195.1 Chaitophorus viminalis
TCCATACCCGATTGGGTATGGCTTATTTCGCGGCTACCCTGCATATCTGCAGGGCGTTCCCCTATCCGCAACCCGGGGACACGTCCGATGGCATGCTCAATGCACACGGAAATTTCGATTTATCTTGGCAACTTTAATCACAGGGAAACCTAATGGATGTACATTTTTATAATATTTTAACATGATGAACAAATCTAGGAATTGTCGAAAAAAAAAAAAAACATTTTTCTGGTACACATAAATAATACATATTATATACACAATAACATAAATAATAAATATTGAACACAATGCAGAGTAAATAGTTATATTGAGATCAAAATTGACATAATTTAAAACGATACTACATAACATTTATCTTCAATTCGTAAACAAAACATTGACGAGAAATAAATAATATGCAAATAAATAACTACTAACTGTTGAATTTATTAAATTAAGTTAATAATCATCAAATACATCATAATACATACTAAATGCCAATGAAATACAAATGACAACTTAATTGTTGACTTTAATAAATATATTTATACAAAAATGCATTTCAATTAAAAAATTAAATACTTATAAAGTTATAACTGACACGATTTTTGGTCAAAGAAACTAAGCATCATTAGTTCACTAGCTAAAAATTCAAACTAAAATTGATTTACCTTTGGGTTCGGTCGTCTTGGCTGCTCCGAAAGGTTTCATTGTGCTGCATAGAACCGTATTTTGAAAAAAATACCAAAATATTATAGTAAATAGTATTATAATTGTGTTCAAAACTTATGAATTATTAATACTATTACACTCTATCCAGTTAATAGAATATAACGATAGGTAAAATAAACGAAATCACCAAGGTTAATGGTAAACAAATTATTAAAGTGTAAAAAAATTTAAATACATGTATATTGTTATATGCCAACCCACTTATTTCTAATATTGTTATCATTATTATATTTATTATTCGACGGTTAAAAAAAAAATGAATACGTTATTTGGTTTAAAACTTTGAATGGTTTTTTGATGAAAATCACGATTGTCGTACGTGCTAGATTTTACACGCTTCAAATCATCCGACTATATGTCGGCAAGTCCTGCAAACCCGCGGTGGAAATTAAATTATTTTCGAGCATCGTATTCTTCGTATATACTCCGTATATCGCGGTGGTCTGAAAGATCATTGGAGGAATATCGGAGGATCATATTAAAAATGAACAGTATACAATAATAAACTGATTTGGTCGTATTCGATTTTGAACAAAATATTAGTTAAATCAAACTAATTTTATGTACAAATGACCTTACATCAATGTACGAGTACATAATTTGTTTTATTAATCTGAATTTACCTCTGAACCATTTTCAATAATCTTTGTTCCCATAAAACACATGATTTTAAATGCTTTGTTATATTTTATTATTTATTAAAAAAAACTCTTTCGACAATGTGAAAAAAAAAGCTTGGGTGATGGAAAAATGTTTACTAAAATAATTTTTCCTTGCGAACAAGACAGACAAGAGTAAACCTATCCTTTCATTTTAAGTAAAGAAAAATTGACACTCGTTAAACATCAAACATGCCAAATCATCATTCCTATAATAAATATGGAAAATCGTAAAGGGAAACAGAATTCTAATTGTTTACCAATTTAATCAATGTTCTAACTTCATTATTTATTGCTATATGTGTCCCATTGGCTTCATTGGGAGACCAATCTTGTTTAAATCCACACTTTGTTATTTAAAAATTATGTTAAAATGTAAAAATTAAGAGGCATGACAAAAACATTATTCAATGTCATCGTTGTGACAAATAAATATAATTGAAAATACACACCTAAATGAAGAATCAAATGTTTTATGTACTTACATAAAGCGCTGCTTACCGAATGCGAATCATCCTCCAAAACACCATGTACTTTGCATTCTCATTGAAAAGTAGTTGAGTGTGTTATGCCATGTACAATTAGATTTATTTATTGTAATTTCAGTATTTAGTACTGAAAACTAAGGGACACGACAAAAAATAACAAACATGTATTAAATGTTGTTGCTATGTGCAACAAAACATATATAATAAATTAAATTAAAATAATAATAAAATGGCCAATTATATACGATATATACATATTTAAACGTATTAGACGATAATTTTTAACAATTAATTACTCAAAAGCTTGTAAACTTAAAGAATTGAAATTAAACCTTCTTTACGATATTAAACTCTATCATTTAAAAATAAGACCAAACGAGGATTTCGGGAATTGTCCTGGACATATTAAAAGTTTTGTTAAAATATGTTGCTTTCAAATAAAATATAATAATATAAAACAATTTTTTTTTTATATTATATGTACTAATAACTTTATACTATAATGTATCAAATAATAAAATAAACAAGCATGTGTCGATCGCTACAAATTTTTAATTTTAAACATAGCTAAGTGACTGGAAAAGGTTTGCAAACATTGCTGTAAATAATAATTTATACTGAAATAACTAGGAAATAAAAAGCATAATATTATTACGTTTAAACTTACAACGTATTTGAAGTGTCGTGGTCCAACTCCTGCATTCACGCCACCATGCCTTGTACATTTATATATAAAATATACCTATATACATATCAAAATAAAATATTGTAAAAAAAACACAACTACAGATTGTATATTATATTTTTTCTAATAAAAAAAACCTTACATGTAGGTTATACACTTTTCTTTAATCAATTCATTAAATCCACAGTGGCAAATACAGTTAAAAAATAATAATAGGCATCTAAGCGATAACAAAATAGCCAGATGCCAAATAATATTTAGGATTTACTACACTAAAAGCTAATAAATTAAAAAAAACTTCCAGACTATTGATAAGTTGTATGTTATTTAAAAATGTGATATCAGCTTTTATTTTATGATTAAAAGTATATTTATATATTTTAAATAAGACCCAAATTATGAATGAAAGCAAATAAAAAAAGTTTAACTTTACATAATTAAATAGGTAAACGCAATACTGGGGAGTAAAAGACACATGCAATATCAATATTTAAATAATTATTAAATGATAATTTCTTAACCAAAAGTCTCAATTAGAATGTTATATCAAAAAGATTAGTGTACTAATAACATATTTTTTTTTTCGTGTACTTAAGTTTAGAAATAATTTTTTTTTTGTTTTGCACAATGCACAAATAATAACACAAATGTATTTGATATATGTATATACATATGAAATTTCTATTATACAAAAATAATTACAGATCGTATGTTATATTTTTTCTATTAAAAAAAAGCATTACATGTAGGTGATAAATTTTACTTTAATACTTTAATCGGTCCAATTAAATCAACGGTAGAAAATACAATTAAGATTTATAAATATGACAACTACAACTGCAGTTGAAACACAATGAAAATTATCGGATTGATTTTGTTTTATAATGTAAATTAAAATTATATTTATTATTTAACAAATAAATATAGGAAATTTAAATTAGTTTTGAATTGTTTAACATTATTTATTTACTTACATTTGTAAATTGCGATTCCAAAGTCGTTTAAACCTACGAAGAGGGTTATCGGGTATATGAAGTTTTCATCTTTTGGATTAGATGATTACTAGGTAGTTGATTTGAATTTGCAAGAAATCGGTTGTAATGAAGTTTTGAGAATGTCGGGGTTTTTATGTTAAGGAGTTTATTCAAAGTATTTAAAAACAAAACTATTTATCTTAATCAATTTCTAGACAAAAGTAACATAAACTATTTTGATAAATATTAAGAGTATTCTAAAACAATGTACCTTAGTATGAATTAAAGTCTTGACTAGATTTCTTTGAATATCAACTTGTACGTTGAAAATGACCGTTGGGCATCCACCGAAACAATTGGTGCATAATTTAATTACACAATATCGTTACTTCTGAGTTCACCGAGTAATACATAATTCACCAATATTTATGTTTTCTTCGCAATCCAGGATTTTTGAAATATGGTTTAATGTAGATAAATTACTGTTATTTGTTAATATATTTTTTTGTTTGAGATTTCTAATTTTACCAGGATCACTTTTTACATACTCGTATATATTTAATATTTTCAACAACACGTGACCATGACGATACATTTTTTTGTTTACAATTTATCAACGGATATATAGATATACTATACAGATAGAATATGAATATTTGATTTTTATGTATCTCTATACCAAATTATTTTCTGTTTACTTTGAAAAGTATTATTCTATTCTATTATTATTATTATTAATTCCATTGATAAATTATTTCTATTGAAAATTTATAAAATCTCAAAATGGGCCATATTATATGAAATACAATTTGAATAATTTAATAAGATATGACAGACTTTTTGATTTAAGACATAGGTAAAAAAAAATGGCACTAAAATCTGAAAAATTGAAAAATGTAAAATGTCGATGCTCCGTACCTCGAAGCGAATATTAAGCGCGCTCGTTTTGTATAAATTCGGACACCGAAAGAAAATACACCGGTGACGATTCGAACACGTTAAAAAGAATATAAACCGGTCTCGATTCAAAGGCAAATAGTCGTCCGGGATTTAGATTTAATGTCCTGTAATATATTAAACTGTACCAGTATATTGACTTGTGTACACGAATCGCCCGGTCTTGTGTCACACGGATTCCATACGCCACCGGTTCTCGCTGATCGTCGACGGCGGAAGAAAGTCGATATTAGAATATTATTTTAGTACCTATAATGCGTTTCAAACAACACGTTTACTTCGCTAATAATTGGATATTGGTCCAAGTAAAATTGATTTATTGAATATATATTTATTCATGGTTGCAAGGCGACCACAAACATATTTAACAAATCAGTGTACTACGTTAAAATAATAATATCCAATGTCCATGGAATATGTGACGACTTAAAATGTTTTTAACTTATCAACTCAATCACGTATACTTTTGAGACATAGTCATAGTTATAATAGCAGATATATGACCAATAACGAAAAATGTTTTCGAATTTCTTCATTTTCATTCCATTACAGTTGCGTAACTACCGATAATAATATAGAGTTTCTTCAAACAAACCGATGTACAAATATATACGAACCAAAAAATTTCTTTTTTTCAACATACAATTACTAACTCTACATGCACACTTCACACAGCGGCTGTGGGAATTTTAATCGGTATTTTAATCGGCTGAAGTGTCTTCGTCTTTAACTAATGTCTTTACACTGCTAAAGTGTCTCTGTAATTTTAATGCATCTATATAATTATGCGAAATCGTGTGTTCAAAATCGCTTCAAATAGCAGTACACAAAGTCAAATTACATCGAAATCGTGCGAAAACACACTTGAGTAAAAACATCGCTAATTAAATAAATATGATATTCAGGTTAGAAAAATTATATCAAAAAGGGGCTAAGTAATTTCATAAATTCATCAGTAGGCACCTGTTGAGTACCTATTGATAACTGTAGTCTGTATTTGTATTTGTAGTTGTGTTTAATGTTATGTATTGATTTGATACAACCATGTGAGGTATTAAGGTAATAATTTAACTTAGGTTGGAGGCTGCAATTATTTATTATTATGACCAGTGGCGCTGAACCCTATATTAAGGTCGGACTTTGGCCAGACATTTTTTGAAAATTTCGGATGGGCCCGTTATCGTAATTTTCCGTTTATTGTTACTTGTCGGTTAACTTCGGCACGATGTTATATTTTGGTTTTTATTTTACAATTTATTTATTACTGGTGAGAATATCTAAATATTATAAAATTAAAAGTTGTCATTATATTGTCATTTTATCATTATGTCTGACTTTTCAACGTCTCCCCAACCTAAATACCCACGCTTTGCCACTGCTTATGTGCCTTCACATTCAATCTTGTCGTCTGTATTATCTACGTATACTATATAAGTCTATATTGACTATAACACATGAAGTCCCAACCAGTATCATAAATTATTGTATTATTCAATCTTTTACAATGCTAATTTCCATCGACGCCACAATAACAATTTCTATTATATGTTTTAACTAAATATAACTTTTAAGAAATATTAATACGACAACTATAAGTTATAACGATTAATGTTAATAGTTCAATACTAATATAGTATACCCTGAGTACCCTGAGAACACTTATATTTTAATTTCAATCATTGATATAGCTGGGTACAACCGAGACTCGAAATAACCGGAAAATGTCGTTATTTTTCCTAAAATAAAAGGAACTTCCAACTTCCGTTTCTCGTTTTTTTTTTTTTTATTAAAATTGAATTAGTTCCGTTCTTAAGGAAATAATTTTTTCCAGGAATCCATCCCTTCCAAACGCAGATTGTTGTAGATTAAAATATTAAACGAGTACGGTTCTATTCGTCTGTAATTTTTCATATTTCTACTGCCAACACTTTATCTACACTCCTACTCCAGGCAACAATAGCTCATTTTTTTTTCTTGTCAAAACTAATCTAATGAATAGACAATTTCGAGGCTGCTATAATATGCTTCCTAATACCTGCCATAATATTTGACCATAAAACTATAATGTATATAATATATACGATGTACGTGTTTAATATTTATGTAAGACTCCAGACTTTGAATAATAGACTTGGACACATCCAGGATTATATACGAATGTGACGAACATGTTCATTGTTATAACTCTTTTTCGAAATCATCGTGATCTTAATCGATTAATCACATTAAGACTTAAGATCATATTACGTATATAAAACTATTATGAAGTTTTTCACTAATGGAAGTGTTCCGTGCAGTCTAAGTAGCTTATCTAATAATTATTTGTTCGATATGTCTGCGTACGAAACAATAAACGATCGTTTTATATGTGTAGGTATAAAAAAGAATCGTCCGTGATTTTTTATTTATTTTTTAACGTTTTACATAAAAAAAAAATGTGTAATTTGTAATCCAATACCTTTTCGTCTTATACGCGAACGTTAACCGGCCACACATCATTACTAACCTATATCTTATTTTTTTCCCCGATTCAAGGTTAATGTTTCCATATAAAGTTCCAACCTATACCTATATAATATAATATTTATTTGACGGTAGCCAAGTATTGTTTTACAAAACTTCATACCACCCGCAATACTTATAGCCCGTGGCGAGATGTTCGTGTATCTTTCGCTGCAAGACCTACAAAAAAAAAAAAGAAACAAAATCTAAATGAAACGAAATAATCTGGACACAAATATTTCAAAACTTAACGCGTTAAATATTATACGCATACGACAATATAGATACCGTAAACATCCTTATTATAACGAAATCCCTCGAAACTGATTTTGCAATTATAGGGACGGTAAAAAAACAAATGTTTTTAAAAAACCCAAAATTAAATTCATGTATAATTTCAAAACCAAAATCAGTTTTAGAGACGAATATATTATTACTAAATAGTAAATACATTTTTATTTAATTATTTTAAGTATTTCTTTACATATATATTATAAATTTATAACGTTTATCATAATTTAGAAAAAAATATATTTTTAGAACTGAAGTGGTCCATTTGTACATGTTGGGATCGAAATTTTAAAGTCATGTATTTCCGTCATACAGGTCCGTTATAACGAGGGTCTATCGTAGTAAACATCAAAATGTGCATATATAATTATGATCATACAATTTTTTTTTGAAAAAATTTATTTTATTTATACATAACATTCAACACTTTAATGGAATAATACATAAAAATAATTCATATGCTATGCTTATCATACTATAGAATGATAATATAAGTAAAATTATTCTACAAGGATGAATAAAAATAATAATATGGATAGTCCTTAAATATATTCAACCTTATAATAAGACTATGGAAAACACCGTTGCTATACTGAAGTGGGATTGCCCAAAAACATCTCGATAAAATGGGGCGACAATAATGTATGATTTGCAGACAAATACGTTTCTTAAATTACTGCCATAACTATATACATACATTATATATGTTGTAAGAACGGTTTATTTTTCATCGTGTAATTTGGTGTGTCATGTGTATACAACACTGTTCGGGGGGGGGGACCAATTGGAAAACCAATCGAACTTCTCGATGGTGTGGTTTTCGTGTGTATTTTCGCACATGTCCGCGGCGGACACCGCTGCAACAGGAATAAATATTTAATTTCGACCAGTCTAGACTCATCGTCATCAGCATCCTTCTACCTTTATAGCCGTGAACATTTGCGGGTATAATAACACGCCGACACGGTAACGATCAAGATTAACGAAGACTGTTCAGGACTGCCTTAATTACACATTTTCGATCTAATTTTCTCGACACCATGTACATAGTGTGCACGTAGGCGTCGCTGGCGGAAGAAAAGGTACGAGAATAATGATAATAATATATGAGAAAAAAAAAATTGGATAAAAATTATATAGTTAATACCTATACGCACTCCGAACAAACAGGATATGCGCTTCCATCCGTTTTTGTCACGCCTACCACACACCCTTATGTACAAAACCTTATTGGTTTCTCCCGATATCGCGCTTGTGTTCTACTTTTAACGATTTAATCACTTCATTATATCATATTGTATATATACATTCATGGCGGATCGATGTTTGATTTTCGTCTAGAAACCGAGGCGCATTATCGTTTACCTATATCGTTTGATAGTTATATCATTGTTAAATCGATATTTTCATAAATGTTCACCATGATTTGAATAACACAGTTTGTGCAACAAAAATATTGATGATCATGACGTAAAACCTATTGAGTACATAGTTAATATAGTTACTGAAAATACAATGTATAATACATTATAAACCATTTCTGGCGTAATATTATACTGCAGCACCCATTATTAAGTCCAAGTTGTTTAGTTTTGTTTTAACTATTTTAGTATATTTGGAAAAATATATAAGATTTAGAGTGTAAAAATAAACGTTTTAAAGTTATTTCTTTTTGTTAACTTCAAAGAATTAAAAGTCAAGTAGTTAAAAAGCAATTAAACTTGGTTCAAGATATGAACCTTTGTTTTGTAACTCGATAAAATATTATGAAAATAACATGTACATTTTTGAACCCGATTGAAATACAGAAATAGTATATTCAATGCTTCCACAGTTATAACATTCCGATTATTTGTTTAATATTGAAAAACAATCATTTCTACCAAAGAGAAAATTTTTAATCACTGGAAATTAAATTAGAGAGTACAGGACTAGGAAGTTCAATTGTTAAAATTAATGTTTTATCTCATCATATAATATCTCTATTGTCTAACTTGGGTTAAAAGTTACTTAAACAAAAATTCAGCTCGTTGAGTAACTTAATTAAAATTAACTAAATTTTTTTTTCGTTAATACCCAGATTAACACATTATGTTTTAAAAACAAATGATTTCCAAATGAGGAAAGAAACCGTGAAAATATTATACTTAGTAAACAAAAGGCAATTCTTAACTTATTGGTAGTAACTGCAGAAAGCAGTCGTCGTTAATAGGTAGGTATACCGAGAATGGAATACGTATTCGTTTATAATCGGTTAATATCAAAACGATTTACTTTTTACATAGAACTTCAACCGAGACGGCTAGAATATTTCCTCCAAAAGACAAATAATGCAATTTTAATTTCGTTTAAAATAGATTGATATTTTGTTTATTCGTGATACGTCTGACTCTGAATCTTCCGAATAAAAAAAAATCATTTTATTCCTCATAAACCAACTTTTATAAATCTAAAGTATTTATCCAACATAACGTATACTTATCGTTTGAATCGCGTGTTCGTTCATTATTTATTACATATTATACTATAGTACACCGTAGTCCCAACACAACCTCGATATATTTTCGTGTACTGCGTCTGTTTATATATAATATGTAATATGCAATGATATACTGACAATGATATTTTCGCCAAAACGTTACTATACCGCATGTTCGCGGAGATTTCTAATTTGTTTTCGATTCGATTTGGATGTGTAGTTGTCGGTGTATGGTAACATTATTATTACTGAAGCACATATTATCCGGCCTTAGGCCTGTAATGTCGCACCGGCAAAAGGATAATTTTTTTACCTGCCAACAATGTATACCTAAACGTATATTATATAATATATATATACATATATATTACACGAAACCACTGTTTGTTTTACGTAAAAATATAAAAACCAATACAACCCAATTTTATAGGTAATAATAATAATAATGATAATAATGATAATGTTGAGGTCTCGCCGATGAATTATTGTACTTAAATAGGTTTTTTCCGTGCCTTACCCCTGTGGGGCGGGGAATAAACTGCTGCCGGTCGATAAACGAGTCCGATTAAGTTATTATATAATATTTACAATTTTTTTTTCCCAACCGGATATTGTTTCTGGAGATTCGAGTGCTGTGCGAGCGGCGTATACGTACAACTTTTAAATATTTATGCGACCGTTATAAATATTTTTATTTTTTTTATCGGACCGCATATTATAATGTAAACACCGCGGTGTTTTTGCCACGGTACTTCAACGCGCGCGCGCATATTATAATAGTAGGGTCGTTAAAAATAATAATCGAAGCGTTATCAAAAGATCCCCTGCACCCCATTTTACAAGTACCTTTTTTTTATTATTGTTTTCGAAATCTCTAGTGGCCGTCACGCGTGGACACGACTAATCGTTCGGCATTATGTATGAGTTGTTTTCATGTCGATCATCAAAACAATATAACTGTTTTCAATCGATGTGTAAACATCTAATTATATACGCATCGGACCCTTTGTTTTAAAATAAATTAATATTTAAAAAACCCCAACACGGGTTACATTTTTTATAAGTTTTTTTTTTCTTTTGGGGTGTGCCGCGTATGCGTGTAGGTATACGTGGTCAGGGGAAAAAGAAGCCACCCAACGTTTTCGTACGCATACAAATATACGATATAAAATAATGTACAACTAACAGACTGTATTACGTTACAGAAAGCGAATTTACCCCAAACAAACCCCATCGGGGTCGTAACCTAATAAACGTATTATGTTAAACATAATAATAATAATATATAAGGTTAAACGTCAAGACCGAGTAGACCATATAGTGCTTAATCAGGCGTGTAATTTTTGTCGGGTGTACAGGTAAATGTGAATTAAATGTAAACAAATATGATTTTTATCCTGGTGGGGTAGAAGTATAATATGCATTTTCAGAAGTAAAGGGATGTTGACTGTCGATTTTCATTAAGTCAACTATCGTCTATTACTCTATATAATAAATATTTAGTTACCTTTACTTCAGAGACAAATGATTTCAATCACATTTTAAAACCTATTATAGTATCAATTATTGTTTATTTGCAATCAACAATAAATAATTGTGTACGTATAAAACATTATACATAATATAATACTCTAACATAATATCTCATTCCTTTTAGACAATAGTTCACATTTTATTCGTTTCATCGATGTTCAATCTAATACACTTAGTTTTGTTTAAAAACTATAAACTTGACCGGGTTTTTACTGTACACAGCACGTGTACATATTTTATAAGCCATAATATTGTATATTAAACAAAATAATTTTATTAGATTATATTTGATTGTGCTATTAAATGTTTACTATGGAATTTCAAGCCATTTCTCAACTTAATAGAGTTTTATTATGGATAATAAAGCTATAATACTGTAATATATATAACAGTTCAATTATGATATTAAAACTGAATTCGAGGATAATAATATGAAATAATTTAGGTAACATCGAGGTTTATAAAATTGAGGATAGGTATAAGTTTATACTAATAAATATAACTATAAGTTATAAGTTCATTACTATAGATGCATGCAGTTACCGTAAAAAAAAATGTCACGTAGAACATATTTAACCGATAAAAATAAAATAATAGTGTTTTAAAGATCCCTGTTTACATAATTGTATAGTCTATATATGTAGGTAGTTTAAATTATGTGTTTACGTTCTGTGTTAACTAAAAGTTTTGGATTGATTACATTATATATTCATACAAATATCTGGAATGGAATTGAAGAGGTAGTTGAAAATCAACTGCTATTCAGCGTATAGAATTATTTTGCCCAAAAGACCGCAGATTAAACTTTTGGAAACAACGGTCGATAATTTCAACATGTACAAACGTTTAATGAATTTCGTTCCGTTATCGCAATTTGTGCTGAATATACAGTTATAATTTACGATTTTCGTCTGATAAATATGTTACGCCATGGTTAAGTCGACGAGTCCGGCCATGCTTCATCAAATGTGTCTTATAAACAAAATTTATCTACTTCGTCAAATTCCCCTAAAATCAATAACAAAAATTAAAAATTGTTTCTTCGTTCTCACCCCCAATTATCCCTGTGATTGCGTAGGTACTCGAAAAGCTCATCCTAAAAAACTCGGATGTAACCATGACAAATAGACTGATATAAAACTCGAGCCTGTGGCGCCTCCGTTTTATATTAAAAAAAAAGTTACAATTTCTCAGCACTCAAGAGCGAACTATCAAGAATTACCGATACAAACTCATCTCATTGTATGCCTTAGACATCGTATCAATTATAATATAATGCAATCATAAATCATTTAATGAATAACAACGCTTATAGTTTCCGTACATTCCTACATTGTCATCTTCATCCACACAGAATCGTAATTAAGAACTTTCATCATTTTACCCTGTGTACGGATATTTCCACTGCCTTGTCACAAAAGAACATTATACAAAACATAAATCATTAATGTTTTTTTTTTATTTTAGAACTTTCTGCATTATACAAAATCATTAATGTTAAAAACATAAACAAATGGGCTCTCTCACTGTTTTCACTAATTTACAACCCCAAAATAACAATATAGATGACAGATGTATATAAGGTCACGTATTTATTAAACTATTATTGTCTTAAACCTCACACATTCCGTAGTGGCCTCCACAATTTCACCAATGGAAACCCTACAATCATTGGTCACTTGGTCACACAGGAATCATTGCCATAATCATCCTAGATGCGTCAAATGTAGTGAATACTTGCCCTTTCCCGATGACTGCATAAAATACCGAAGTAGTCCAGCTAAATGCGCTTTCTGTGCCAATGATCATACGACCAATTTCAAAGGTTGATCAGCTTTCAAGTTGGTATCGAAAAGTCTTGAAAAATACCAGTTCAAAAAATGTCCGCAGAGTCTCAAAATGAATCAACCGGTCGAAATATCTCTTTTAAACACTCATACCCAGTTCAAAAGCCTTTGTTTTTCCTAAGCCCTATATTGCTAAGGCTAACAATGCTAATGAATAATGATAGCGTTAGTGAAAATTCTATTAATAGTCTTTTACCATTGTCTAAATTTCTGTCCGAGCTATTTTCATTAATTAATCTCCACCTCACTCTTCTTATGACTGTAAAAATTCAATACACCATAAATTTAATACCGCATTTCAAATTTTGTATTATTCATAAATGACCTATATTTTCTATCATCATACAATATTCGATTGTAATTGGTTTGTAAGCTAATTTACAATACATAACGCTGCAGATACATACATAATAATATACTGGTACAAACGCTGCTATGCACTTCAATTTCGTGCAATATTATTATTATTTTATTATCACTATATTCAAATAATGTCTGATATTTGAATTGTACAAGTAACTAGACATATAACAT
This sequence comes from Chaitophorus viminalis, assembly GCA_025469195.1. Lineage (NCBI taxonomy): Eukaryota > Metazoa > Arthropoda > Insecta > Hemiptera > Aphididae > Chaitophorus > Chaitophorus viminalis. Next base: position 13,664 of record JAIPRK010001145.1, read on the forward strand.
TTATCATATATCCATATAGAATAGCCATCACATGTCAGATCATCGGATTTATCGTTAGATGATTTACGAAAAAATTACTATAATGTTTTACATAATGTAGTAAAATATATTATTATATACGTGGACACGTGCATCTATAGACTAGTGAAAACGATTCCTGGGAACTAACGCAATGCGACAGTATATTATATACAAAAAAGTACTTCGGAGAAGTAAAAAAGGCTTTCTGTGCGAAAGTCGAAGCGATTGGGAGAAAAGATAGAATTTTGATGTTAATAAAGAAGTGAAATCAATCCCAAAATTCTGTGCCACAACTTGAAAAATATCAATTCACAAACAAAAAAAAATTAGCACAGCACGGCGCATATTAATGATGAAATTAGCCATAAATCGGAGTAGTCGACTTGTTAATCTGTTTGACTCGAATTTTTTTGACAATCTGTAATTTGCGCCGTGCTGTGCTAATTTTTTTTTTTGTTTATGAATTGATATTTTTCAAGTTGTGGCACAGAATTTTGGGATTGATTTCACTTCTTTATTAACATCAAAATTCTATCTTTTCTCCCAATCGCTTCGACTTACGCACAGAAAACCTTTTTTACTTCTCCGAAGTACTTTTTTGTAGATTTAAATTATTTTTCTGAAGCATTGATTATAAATACATTTATACTTTATAGTATTTATAATCAATGGTACTACGTTTCACGGCAACCACACAAGCACACATACACGCATCATTATCTATGATACGACTCCGGACGCCACACTAAAACACTGAGTTATTTATAATTTGTGTTATTATATTTTATACCGTAATCGATTTTTTCACTGTCGACAATATTATTTAACAGTCCCGTAATATTTTATTTGTAATAATACGAAAAACGAGCTGTTGATAGTAGATAATATCTACAGCCGTGGCTATTATAAGATAAAGCGATCGGTGCGCCGTGCCGTAGTTGTTGTTGTTACTATTACTATTACTATTACTATTATTACTATTAGATAACTTAGTAATGCCACAACGCCGGAAAGTACCGCGAGTATAATAACTCATGCGGGCCGGTTGGCAACCCTTGGGACGAGAGAAAATTGAGAATCGAAAATTAGCAGTTCTTAGCTCTGTCTCTATCACACTCCGCGTGCAACCAACGCGTGCGAGTGAGAGATCCGAGCGCTGCGACGAAACTTGATGTATAATAGTCTCGCTATCGGTTTCTTATCTGTGTTTCTTACGCACAGAAAGATGTCTCAAGCGAGACTCTTCGATTTTTTATATTATTTTAGGTATTATCACTATTATCTGATCACGGTAAAATGTTATGCGAATTCTCGTATGTACGCGCGTACAGCGTACTCGCATCGGCTTTCCGAATCCGCTGCGAACTGCCGTGTTTCAATTAGACAAGTTATTTATAATCGCACACCCCCGTACATCTCCGTATACGCGCGTATCGCCGTAATCTCGTTCGTTCGTCAATAAACGCAATATGATATTATTAATATTATTATCGTTGTTGTTGTACGCGATATCACTGCGGCGAGGGCGGGATTTCGGGTAAATTAAAAAAAATAAATCAATTAACGCGTCGCGCGAACCGACACCGCCAAAATAACGATATTATTATATTGTATCGCATGGCGAACGGTATGCGGCCGCGCGGATGATTGTTTTTTAATTGCCCGGTCATTATACTTCTTGTTTGTTAATTACTCGTGGCGTATACATGCGCTATTATATTATTATCATCATCATCATCATCATCGCCGTCGTAATAATATCGTATTATGGGTACATCGTCGATAGAGATCATAATATGCAATAATGCGGCGGCGTGGCGGTGGCGGCAGTGGATCGCGGAAAGATTAAGAAAAAATGAAAAAACCAAATATACATGTGCATTAAAACCGTGATCAATAATACCATATAATAGCCGTTTAACTCATTATAACATCGTAAATTAACACGGGATACCCGGGCTGCAGCAGCATCACTGTAATATGCGTTTTACCTATACGCGAAACGCAATAATTTACGCGGCGGCGGTGCGTTAGATCGAAAGCGCGGTTGCAAACGCGTACCTGCCTACCTACATCGTAAATAATGTATAAACACGCTGCAACACGGGTATAGTTTATGATATAATCATCAATAGTAGGTATATAATATATATTATATGTACAGAGTGATCGGTGGCGACGGCGAATTTCTCGTACCTTCAGAAACATATGAAACGCGTTATGATTTGCGTATGTAATACACGACAAAACCGATGTCACATCGGTGACGTGATCAACCTGTACACACTCAGTGCCGTGCAGGCAAAGACTAATTGTAGAGGCGATTTCATCTGAGATATTTGGTTTGCGCGTTATGATGTACATACTGTTAAATTGCAATTACCCTAAGTTAAATTTAGTTAATTTAGTTAAATTCAGCTTTTTTCGAAAAAAATACGTATAGTAACCACAATATGTAGGAACAATTGTTTATGATTGGAGTTTTTGATTGATGAGTGGGTGGTGGGTGGGCATCAGTGAAATTTCAATTGTCTCTCGCTAGTTGAAAAAGTTAATAATTTCTCATTATTATATACTTATTTTATATTATCATCATCCATTGCAGTATATATTTAGAGATGTATTAAATTATTAAAAGGAACCGGTGAGCCTCGCTTTGCTGTACAGTTGGGGGTGGAGTGTACCTCGTTTATAGGATAGGTCATTATTACAATGGATTTGTTAAATTTGAATGCAATGATAGATGTCATTGTATACGAATAACGGTTCTGAACGGAGTTAATATATTTGTCTAAAATGTGTATATAATAATATAGTATTTTATATTTAAATTGAATTATAATGCAATTTCGTAAAAATTTAAATTTAAAACAGTCATAAAATTTTTCCTCTTAAGTCTGGTTAAATTTCTTTTATATATTTTTGAAGGTAAGCTTATGGACAACCTAGAGCTAAAATTTTGAATCTTAAGTATAAACAGAAAAAATTTTATGAATTTTCAACTACAAAATAACTTGCAAATTATCGCGATTTTAACATATTTTAAACAAATTTGAACTTTATGGGCTTATAAAAAAAAATTTGAATGAAACCATCTCCGATATTTTCTAGTGAAGATAAGTTAAGCTTATTATAAACCTTGTATTAAATTTTCGAGAGTTTTTGGTTAGCTAATTAAATTTTATAGGTGTATAAAAAAAAAAATTCACAAAATCCGAAAATTTAAATTGTCTATAAATAAGTCAAAATATGTCAAAATACTTTGAAAACTTTACTATGTATAGAGAACACCAATATAAAGATTTGGTGAAAATTTCACGTTGTTGCGGTTTTTTGTTTTTGAGTTAGAGCATTTTAAAAAAATGTAGTTTGTAAAAACGTGATTTTGCGTAAAATTTCCCGTTTTTTCGTAATTTTTTTATCGTTTTTTTCGATTTTTTCAAAAAGTATTGAAAAAATTGGATTTTTGACATGCCCAAGTACTATCTACATTCACTTTCCTTTCAGAAAAGTTGTTGTTTAAGAAAATCGAAGCATTTTTACTACCAAAAATCGTGTCCTCAGACACAATAAAAATAAATAAATAAAAATTAAAAAATTAAAAAAAAATTAAAAAAAAAAAACACACATCATTGTAAAATCAATAGATTCCATCACTCCGTTCAGAATCTAAAAAATAAAAATTACTGTATCACAATTACTGTATTTGCAGACGTGCGTTTTGTACAATTGTGAAATTATAAATGTCAAATTATAAGTGTCAAAATTACATAGTATCATCCGATAAATATCGATCATATGTCCCGTCAAATATAGTATCGTACGATAATATTTTCATACGATAAACAAATCGTACGATGAAATATTGTTAGTGTGTAACGGCCCTTATTCGTTGCGCATGTCGATATATTGTGTTTAGTTCAAGTCATATGTATGGATTTAAACCGCAGATTCTTGGTACGTCGAACCTATATCGACAACTCGAGTATTCCTCGTATGTATTGAATGGCCTCAAATGTTTTTTTCGTTCGTCTTGAGTTTTGAAACAACAAAAATTTACCAGCACAAAACTTTTCATAAGAATATTGTATAGTGATTATTTGCAATAACGATTTTCAGACGAAAAAAAAATCCAAAACGTAGTCTTGGATCTATATAGGTCGCAAAATTGTACCATTTGTACCTATCCTCTCTAGACACGTGTTGGCGCACGTATATGTTTGTAAATAAATCGCATATATGACCCACGTCTGGATCGGGGGTTACGGCTGGTTTTGGATCGCAGAAGGCGATTATTTCCACAGGGGTGGCGATAAAGTAATAATAATAATGCACAACCCGATCGGTCGTAATTTACCGATGATTTCTCGGCCGACCGTCCGTCCGTCCGTTGGTCCGTGGGCGGCACTCTCCGAATTATATCGTTTTACGCGTTGCCTTACATCGTAAATTTACTGAAAACCATATAATAACATACGTGGATGCGGCAAATATGGAGGGCGTTATACGCACATATTATTATATTATATTTACTCGTATATAAAACATCATGACCCGAGTACGCACAATATAAATAAACATCGTCTCCTCACATTAACTTAGGTTTTCTAGTTCCTTCCCGTTTCTCCGGAAATCATTCACTCTTTAAATCTCATGGACATTATACTACCCTATTCATATAGAATGGTTTCGTAATCGAAATAATGCTATTTTGATTTAATATGTAAATAAAACTATAAAAAATAAAGGTTTATGCTAGAGCAGTTTATACTATACCATAACACCATTTGATTTATATCTATCATCGAGTTGTATTTTCTACGGTTTATTTTACTTTCATTATGATATTTATATTTTACATATTTTATTTGCTGTCAATTTAAACATTAATTGGTAAACATAAAATTGTCGTTTGCAGTTGAAAAATTCCATTACTAATCATCGCATATTATTTGTAAACGCGTTATTCGAGGTGTAATTGAGTCGCTAAATACAAAAAGGTCACGTGTCTTATAATATACAAAAGTCACTTGTTCACATTACCAAATTTTATATCGATAAATACCTACAAATTTTGTGTAAACAGAGTACATGACCTATATACTTATACTACACCTATAATACACATAAGCTATTATTTAAAATTTCATTAATTATACAAAAGGCAATTTTTTTTCAAAACGTATATAATAGCTTCTAAACATTTTAGAAAACGGGACGCATATTATACAGTGTTTCAGAATGTTATAACCTTTTTTCTATTATTTTCCCCTTTTTATTTCGTTTAATTATATTATTATACTGTAATATATTAAAATTATAATACTAAAGAGTTTTTTTATTTTTAAACTTCAAATTTTTTTCTACTGTAAAAAATAATTTAAAACAGCCATTTTATGACATAAGGTACTTAGAATTCTTTTAATGATTTATATGTTAATTTTCTACGATTTTGTTAAACTTGTGAAAAAGTTAACAATAATATTGTGTGTTTATTATAATTTTATCTCGTAATATTGTGTATAAAAATTTATTTAGATAGTACCTATAATCTAATATTCACAGAACGTACAATAATTATAATTGTACAATCTTGTACAATCATTTTAACAACTAAATTCAAATTTTCAAAAAGTTTGAGAAATCATAATAAATTAGTAACTAAACTTTAATATAAGATATTTAAATACTATAATAATTCTAAACATCCTGTTTATGAAATAGCTATTTAATTTTTTTTTTTACAATAAAATACAATTTTAAATTTTTAAATTCGAGTTTCAAAAGTAAAAAAAAAATATTTGAATACAATTTTGTTTTTTCGCAGTATTATAGTATTTATTTAAAAAAAAAAATAATTAAAAATAATGTAGAAACACCGTAAACGGTATAACGAAGTTGCACGTTTTCCAAATCCAATACGTATTTTCAACATCGAATGAAGCAAGACGACAAATTAACCCGTTTAATTATTGTTTTATATACTTATCCTATATTCTTCTGAACAATTTTTTGAATTCTGTGTATAAAAAATCTTTTAGAATTTTTTTTACTGTCTATAATATATAGAGTAGATGTACATATGTTTTTTTATTTTTAGAATCATTTTTTTCAGTTACTCGATATAATGTAGGTGAATTCTTTATAACACCTGTACGCGCAGGTATATTGCGGTAAACATACATGTTGATTTTTAAATCACAACGATAAAATATGAAACGGTTACTGATCGATTATAAACAATGTATATTGTGACATTATTAGAGAAGTTTTATCCATTATTATTAATAATACATTTTTATTTGATAATCTGACGTTTATTTGCGAAACGTTCACGACCTAATACATGACGCATGCAATCGGTATAGACGTACCTAGTGTTCTTTTATCATTACAATATTATACCAAATCGTCCTCGTAATGTTATTGATGTACAGAAATAAAAATGTTTCTGCGCAGTAACCGCACCGTCGTGCGTCGGTCGATCGTGGCGTTTATAACCCGCGGAGCACGGGGCATTACCTTAGACAATATTTCTATATTATCTGATTCGGGTTCGAAATCATAAAAGAAAAATCCATCTGACATGTCGGCGGACAGGGGTAAAAGTCTCGAGAGCCCCCTGGCTACGGCAGCAACGCTGTCGGATTGAGTACGTATACACTGGGGAGGGGGGGTTACAAAGGGGGGGGTATAAGGAAGGAAGGAAGAAAGGCCGAAGGATACGTGGTTTGTGTGCTCCACAAGAGTACTATATATTATGATATATTATGTTCTTATAAACGCGAATGGACACTCGTACGTAATACGACATTGCAATAAATTATTTACAACGCGACTGCAATACGCACCGCCGTAACGGCGTATAATAATACAATATTATACTGTTATTGGTGCGCCATCAAAACGCGTTTGGGATGTTTTTCGATAGACGAACAGCACCGCGGAGTTCCGCGTATCGGAAAGACGTAAAATACTCGTAGAATAGCAAAAACAGCTAAAATTACAATATTAAACTGTTAACTACGATCGTAACCGGTCGTTTTCATTTCAACGCGGTCGATTTGACAGAAAACGTATACCTAACACGAGTATAATAATATATAAATTATAAGTATATATGCACATACTTATATACACATAATATATTCGTATTTCGAGGAATGACGCGTCGTATATTATTTAAAAAAAAAATAAAAAACCATTCGTCTTTGCTAGAGAAATAATTTTTGAGTTGTCCGACGATTATAGTATACCTAGTAGTACGTTTATATTATTATAATAGGCTGGCTGCACGATAATATACACGCGCGCGGAACCGTATACAATATACTACAACGACGGCGATAATATTATAATAGCGTTCCGACAGCCGAATGCGAAACGCGTTCCCGTTTACACTCTCGTATGTACGGTGAGGGGGTAAGAGGAAAAAAGTATTAAAATTAAGACTATTTTTTTTTTACCGTCGCTTTTAGACTTATCTGACCTTTCGAACCGTTAGCAGTTATCGGTATAAAACCTATAATTTAGCCTAAACGCGCGCTTCCTATGTATGTACATGATATAACGTATAACGTATAATAGTCGTTTCCATCACTCGACGGAAATGTTCGTATGCACCACGATAAGTAACTCGTCTTCTATTCCTCATATTTTATACGTTTTAATTAAAAACCCATTCGTCATAAATCATCGGGTAAAAGCAAGACGCGTTCTGAAATTGCTAAAAATCGCAGTTAAAAACCCATTTACTAACCGTTTTGCAGCCTTGATGGCTGTAGAGGGACGATTTATGGGTTCCACTCCGACTACGCGCAATACAGTCTGACATAGACAAGGCACTATATACGATTTTTGATCGGCCCAGATTCGCGCTACCGATACGCGAAATCGACTTTTATATAATACTTTCCCTTCAAACAGAGAGAGAGAGAGAGAGAGAGACAGACAGAGACAGAGAGAGAGCAAAGAAAACACTATATTTTATTGGTTTCATAATAGGTAACCTATAGGCAATAATTTCATCATTATAGGAAATGGTTTTTTACGTGGTGAAATCGATCTGACATTTTGGAAAAACTGAGAAAAGTAGTAATTATTAGAGAATGGTCGTAGAAGAGTTAGTTAAGTTTTTACGAGTGTGAGTGAATACCGGCATTATTTTTCATAAACATTGGTGAAAAAGAACTCGAAAATCATTTTAAACCTATATTACAGTCAATAACACATCAGGGTAACCTGTCCGGTACGACTACCTACATCGACTGCATCTTTTAATTACTGTAATCTCTCTGCGTCTGTAATCTCGTTGAAATGAATACTTTGAAGAACGTGTGAAAACCGCTTTAGACATTGGTTAGGTTAAACCAGAAAAGTGGTGCGAGAGCTGTTCTATTGTGTGTTACGGGATAAATTACAATAATAATAACGAACGGCATAAGCGATTCTCTTTGCACCGCGTGATTATTCGAAATTAATTGGGCGCGGGACCCGTCCTTTGTTTGTAAATCGGGTCAACCGCTTGCGCCATCATCATCCCCTTCAAATGAGAATCTCCCCAAGACCGATTTCGCCCTCGCACGCGGCGTACATAATATGTATGATGTTCAATGCACTTGTACAGCGGTACCGCTGCTGGTCTACCGTCAATACAAACCGAACGAGATCAGAGACAAATGAATGTTCGGGGATGGGGGGGGGGACAAAACAAATCGATCGCGCCAATATGAATAATATATAATATTTATGATATAATTGCTCCGCCGGCCGGTCGTCGATTTAATTAGACGAATATCAATGCAAGCGCGCGCGCGCGAGCGTGTGTATTTGTTACTGCCACACAATAATATTATATAATAGTATAATGATGGTATTAATGTAATATACGTGTGTGTGTGTGTGTGTGTGTGTGTGTGTGTGTGTATGTGTGTGCATGTGTGTATGTGTGTGCATGTGTGTATGTGTGTGCATGTGTGTATATGCGTGCGTGTGTGTATAATATATTATATTTAAGACGCGGTCTACCGGGCGCACGGCGGGAGCACACGCGTCGGATGCGCGCGTGTGTGTGTGTGTACGGTTATGCTAGTGTGCACTGGGTGTGCGTGAGTATACGGGTGTGCGAGTGTGTGTACGAGTCGCCGATGCGTGATTGGCGGGCGCGTGCAGTGACGGGCACACGTGCCCCGCGCGCGAGGACAACGCGTCCTGCCGAATTTCTACGCGGTCTCATTTTTTTCCCCCCCTCGACACCGCCCGCCCGTGTAATACGTGTATTTGTATATTATTATTATTATTATTATTATTATGTACGTGTATAAGTGTGTGCGCGCGCGTTTATTTGTATACCTATATACCGCATGTGTGTGTACCTGTAGCGCGTATATGGTGGCAGGACAGTTGGCTAGCGCGCGCGCATCCTTTGGACCGGAACAATTCGGAGCGAACGCGAGCAGGGGGTAAAACAAAAAAACGCGAAGAATAGTAAAAAAAAAAATAAAATTTTAAAAATAAAATACGTATCATACACACACACACACACACACACACACACATATATATATCTACGATGGTAGTAACTAGTAATAGGTGTATATATTTATATATATATGTATATATATGTATAATAAACATGTATAATACGTATACCCAAGACGGTGCAAGAATAAGGGCACATGTGCGCTTCCAAAGGGTTTAACGCCATATGACGCCCCCGTTGTACACAGGCTCACGCATGTATGTATATTATATATGATATCGTGCGTCTTCACTCTTTATAGGGGTGGTGAGCGACCGGGTACTCGGCGGCGGCGGAGTAAATATAAATTGTTGTTCGGCCGGTGGTGGTTTGATGGAAAAAATACAATAATTATCAGAGACACTCTCGCTCTCCCCCCCCCCCCACCGCTTCCGTCGTCTGTTTTTAATTCTTTTTCTCCTAGCTCCTCCTTCTCGTCCTCGAACTCAGTCTCTGTGTACTTATATATGTATAATATAGAATACTACGAACGCATTATTACTCGTAAACGTACCCAGAGCCACAATATTATACATTTCAATGCGTACTTTGCAACCTATTCATCGCGGGACCACGAGAGATAAAACAATCGGTCAGCCGTGTCCGTTATTTTTTCCCCCGTTCTTAAAACAATTATTTACGTCCACACCAAGCACCACCGGTGGTGTTTGTTTACCCGTACGGAACTGTTTGTTATACGATATTTTTTCACTTGTGCGTTTCGGGATAAATTATCTCCGAGTGCAGGGTTCAACGTGTTAAACACGGTGCACTACGCATTTGCGTTGAACAGTTTTTACCAAATTAAAAGCACGTGAAAAAATAACAACTGTTTACGAACAAACGCTATAACGTAACAGTATAATAATATGTGTACGACTAATAGATTTGCATTTATATTTTAATCACTATGCTTTTTCCAAAGGTTATAAAAAGGATGCTAAGACGGCACGTGACTGAGTGGCTCTTTTATACATAGTTTCTAACATTGGCAGATTGACGAACTTCAAATCGTTTTGAAACTATTTTTTTGCCAAATACGGTCAATAATCTTCAGAAACACCACCGGTTCTATTACGTAAAATGTATAAAACCTGTATTAATATAGGAATATTAGAAAATATATTATTCTAAAAATATAAATATTTGGAAAATTGTATAATATTCTCCGTTTTATAGAATAAATTGCCGTCCCAATTTTTATCAGAACCCATAATGTTTTAAGTATACTATATTGTATTTTTTGTTAGGACTGTTAGGAATAAATATGTATGTATTCAGGTATTCATATGTCGAGAGAAACTAGATAATACGTTTGTCGTAAATACGTTACATGTACCTGAAAGATTAACCTAACGTTTTGCTTTTTAAAAAATTAATCATTTTTATTGATTATACATTTATTATACCTAAACTCAAACTGTACAATATTTAATTATGCATTAGATATTATAAATATATTTATAAATAAGTATACGTATATTTTTACCCACGCTGTTGCCGTGTAATTTTTATTTGAAATGGCTAAAGAAATATAATTGCACGTTATAATACTCTTTCTAGAAGGGAAATTAACACCAAAAAACCCACTCTGGCGTTGCGTTCAATGAATATGGAAATTTGAAATAAATACTGGTAAGGAAGTAGGCGTAAAGGGTATATCCATGGTTGTCACCTTTGATTATCGTTGGAATTGAGTATTGTTAGGTTTAATCAACATTATCAAAATGAGAAATATTTTGATTAACGGTAAATGTGCTCGAACATTTACACATATTTTATTATTTAATAAAACCCCATTGATGTAATAAACCGATTGCGCCTTGACTGCGGGTGGTTTTGTCGCCGAGATACAGATGACACAAAAGGGTAGGTTTGACGTTTTTATTGTGATTTACAATAACTTGGTTAAATTGTATTTTTTTATTTTTTACTATCATCATCAAATATACTTCATGAGTATACATATATAACATTATATCCTTTGGTATAATTGTTTTTGAATTCGGTTTCGGAAATAAAGAGGAACAGTGAGAGAAAACCTGAGCTTCTGATATGCTACTATTGTGTTTTAGAACCACCTTGAGGGCGAAAAAGGCGTTAAATATCATATTGTCTAAAACACTGTGTTATTACACGGGGTAAATGTTGGGGGTGTGATTTGTAATATCTTTGGCATCGCGGTAGGTCATATGACTAATGTATCCGGATGTCTCACCGAAATTATCACAATAATAATAATTACATTTTTCTTTTGTTTTTTTTTTTTTTTGATGCCGTAAAACCTTTCGGTAGCTTATGAACATGATTTCGTCATATTAGTGAGATACTTGAGTTAAATTATTTTATGAAATTAATTACAAAAAAAAAAAGTTAAATGGTTTTTTTTTATATGAATAAAATGTAGAGAAATGTACAGAGTGCAATTATAAATAAATTATAAAACACTGAATTACATTTTACACGTCCTTGTAATAAGTTTACAAGTATTTTTTTATACACTTTTATATTATAAAAAATTGTTAACTATATATATATATATATAGTTCTAGCGTATAAGGATCGTAACGAACATGGGTCTTATGATAAGGTGGTTTAAGAAAAAAAAGTTTTACAAAAACTCGAAATTTAGTGTAGGTATATATATATCAATTTAAAAAATAAAAATCATTTTTAGGTACAGTATATATTATATACTAAATAATATTATTTTCATTTGAATATGTATATTTTTATTCGATTACACATTAGCTATTACATTTATAATTTAAAATAATAAAATTGTGATATTTTAATGTTGTAAATGATTAAGGGTAAGTGCTTTCGGCTTTTTTTTTTGTTAATTCCTATAACTCAGCATTTGAAACGATATGGTTGACGAATTTAAAAGTTCTTCAAAACATAAGATTGCTATTTCAAATTCTTGATTTCCGATATTAGAATCTGTTATAAGGAGATATTGCTGTATTATATACATATTATACTATATGGTACCTAATATTCCATAATCATACATTTTTATTTACCTGAGCGTAAAGAGTTTTTTTGTTTTCGTTAAAACGATAATGTTTCCGTCCCCAGTTAATGGAGGTTCAGTTTAGTAGTAACTAAAGTATTAGGGAGGAAATTTTATTATACATTTGAAACAAGAAAGTGGACAGTAAATCTACGTTTTATAGGACATCTATTATAAGCAGTGTTTGAAAAATACGTTGTTCATGAATGCACGTTCATTTTCGTGTTTAGTGAACGATCACTGTTTTTTCAAATGTTTTTTCAATGTTTTTATTTATTAAGAACTTGGACGATTTTTAGAGTGTTCAAAATTTCAAATAATCTATTGTTTATATCTTATAAATGCATTAATATAAAATTTATAATATTATACAATAACAATATTCTTTTATAATTATTTGATTACTAATTATAAAATATATTAATACCAAGTAATGATTTATATGAATTTTTAATGAATCAGTATAATAATAATAAATTATAATGTATATAAAAGGGTTTTACTGTACATGCATTATTTTATTCGCAGCGTATAAGTTTCATAGGCAAATTGATCAAATTTTAACGGATAGGAGTACAACATCCTTCATCACAGTATATATCAATGGTCTTCAAAAGTTTTGATCCAATTTTCTTACCATACATTTTTTTGCGACCCTTGTCAGCTTTGCAAGCAAAAAAAAGATTTCAAATTTCTCATAGTAGACTAGACAATAGACTTATCACGACCCAAAATTGGGTCCCATAGTTTGAAGACCACTGCGGTATACATCATTATTATACTGTATAGTAGTGGACTTTGACATTTAAAACATTATACGCACTTGTGGAGTAATACTGGAGTCAAAACCGCTCTTATCCGATGGTAATTATCATATTATATTAGATTAATGCCTGATTGCGTAGGTATATAATATGTAATAAACTTGCATAAACGATGCTCCGGTTATCGGATGTATATGTACACGGGTGGACCGAAGAAAATCGTATTTCCGGCAAGGACGTTCTACTCGCGTGTGTGCGCACGCACACATATACAGTATAATAATTAATATTGTAACACCACCTGTACCAAATAACTCCTTGTAACTTTTTATCTGATAAATTTCAACATTGCCGGCGTACCCGTTAAGCCGCTCTCGCGGTGTTTTTTTTCGATTTCACACTGTGAACTCTTTCAACCCTGTGTATTGGGTGCAAGCGGCGCACAGGTCGTGACGGATTTTGTTTTGATGTTAATCTCGTATCGATAACGCGACGTTATTAATACATTGTGTTCGGAACTAATGATCGCCAGTAGTAATTTCGATTTCTCGATAAGTTTTTTTGTCATTGTGTTGACGTCTTCATCGCGGCAAAGAAATCAAATCACAGACGTTATTTTATTCTCTTCATTATATTATATTATATATTATTATTATTATTATTATTATTATAAGTATTGTTATTATTGCAGCGCGTCCCAACAATCTGTAGTGTATAGATGTGGGTCACGTGTAATAATAAACTACCACGGAAAACGCAAGTCACACATGCACACAAATAGGGGTTGAGGGTAAAAAGTAAACCCCTTCCGACAGGGTTGATATATTACTGTAATCAATGATAGTAAAGCGTATAGGTAGGCACCAGCGTGTTTATATTCAACGCACAATGAACGCATGTACATATATCGATCGAAGACTTTATATACGAAGGAAAATGATGAACCTTGACCAAGAATTTTGGAATAAAAAATAATTATAATAATAATAATAATAATAATAATAATATGAATAAGGGATGATGGATAAAAATCATAAATATAAATATATACATGTATATAATATTATTATGTTGTACTAGTGAATTCCAGCGGTTTCGTGACTCGCAATGTATACACAGACTATACTATAATATATACACCATAAGGTATGTATAATGTGATTAAGTCAGCGAGCCAACTCTTGGGGGCTAAAACAAATAACCTCCTTATGATAATTTGCGTAATTGTTACGATATTATAATATAATATTATTTACATGAATAAAATGATTTATGTAAAATACATAAAACATCAAAAAAAAAAAAAACTAAGAAAACCATGTATACTATAATATATTAACGACAACGCGCACCGTCCCGACGGAATATCCTGAGGGATTTTTTATAGTCCGTGCTGCCGACAGGTGCTCCTTGTTAACACTTTCGTACGACGACGCGAACATAATGTATTTTATAATACAAGATAAAATGCCGCCACGGTAGCCATGTTAACTGGCGCAACACGATTTGTCCTCTATCAGATTAATATTATTAAAAAAGTATTTTACAACGTCCCTCGAAAAAGGAGAAAAAAATGTATAATTCTACGCGTATACGACCATGGTGTGTGGTATTATTTTATACTCTGTTTAATAATATTATGTTTTATCGTCGTTATAATAATTTCACTCCGGTAATAATTAAGTCTGACGTTTGGAATACGAAAAAATCAGACGGATCAAAAACACCATACCTATTTATACGAATATAATATAATCTGCGCGCACGGCTCTCATGTTTATATTATTCGGTGTTGCTCGCACACGCACCATTTATACCAACAAAAGTGTACGAAACGTCCGTGGAAATTACGAGCGGCACGTATACAATAATATCATTTTGTGCATCTCTTAAATATTTTACCGCGATACGGCCGATTGAACAAAAGGATCACACTGTGCACGACTAATGTTTGGGACACCCCGTTGACCCTGTTGAAGTGTCGGCGGCAAAGGTTCGACCGCGTCGACGAATGACTATTTGGCTCACATCACATAAATATATTACTATAGTAGACATCAATTGCTGCAGTGGTGCAAAACAAAATTTATTATTGTACACATTTCCGTTGTCCAAGTATATGATCGATACGAACAGATATAGTATTTCTACGCTATGTCCAAATCAAATACGTAAACAATATATTACCAAGAAAATTATATATACTTATACGTCATATTATTTCTATTAAGAATATAATGTTTAGTTTTCTGTGACTCCTACGAAGTCTCGAACAATAATAATATTTCATTTGAATGAATTTCCATCTTGCTCCAATACTATTGCTTAAGTTTTATATATTTAATGCTTATTTAATTTATTAATTTAATCAAAATGATTCGTTGAAACATTTTTGGATATGGATATAGCTTAATATAAATACACATGATATAAATATATATGTATACAGGTACCTGCTCTCTAATGTCATTAGGAGCGGGTATGGAATATTATATTTGATTCATATATTTAAGGTTATTTAATTTAAAACCACGGGAAACAATACTGTATACAATGTATATGACAGTATAATAGTAATACTTCAACGGTTGGGTTTTCCGAATCTTTACGGTTATGTTTTTGTTAAAATCAATTACAAGATCTTTTATATTGTGTTACTATATGCTATTATATGTTAAGTCGAAAATGTTATGTTTAATAAATGTTCCGTTTAGTTCCGGAACATCTCTTTG
This sequence comes from Chaitophorus viminalis, assembly GCA_025469195.1. NCBI lineage: Eukaryota > Metazoa > Arthropoda > Insecta > Hemiptera > Aphididae > Chaitophorus > Chaitophorus viminalis. The sequence goes on from JAIPRK010001145.1 coordinate 29,717, forward strand.
GAAGTGTCCCATCATATATTGTCTACAATAATGGTGTTACTTATTTTCAGCTAAACAGAGAAAATGATACGATGAGAGTTAGTTTAATTATCCGAGACTCGGGAATTATTACTCTTAGGCAGCATAATGTTGTTCGTTCTTTCACACGATTAAGATTATCGACCGAATAAGAAACGCCGCCATAACCGCGGCAATGCCTTTCTGCACTCGAGTCCTGCGCCCCCCAGCAGGGATCAATTACAGCGTCTGTCCCCTCTTTTTGAAACAATTCAAATTTTTTCCGCATATCCAAAAACGCGCCGAAACGAAACGTGTGTATTCGACATGCATAATGCAACTCGAGCGTAGGTAGGTATAATAATGCCGTGCGACAAGCGACGTCCACAGAGCAAAGAAAAATCGAAGGTCGTAAATAACGTTGTTTTTCGGGATTTTTAAGGTGCGAATATCGTTTGTCATGGAGATTAATTTCAACGTGAACAAAATTAAAAGTCTGCATACAATATATGATTATACGAACACATGATATTTCTGTGGGAGAATTGCATTGCCAGACTGTTCGCAAAACCTTGTAAAAGAACGAGAAAAAAAAATAAAAATCAAACCAGCTCGTACAAAAGAACTTGCGTGAACCGCCGGAAAAAATGCTATGTAATCATACAAAGGATAACTAGGTTTTATTTTCGATATTTTTATTTTTATTAATGCTTAATAATAATTGTTTAAGGACTATAATAATCATACACGCTACTTATGTTTTACACCAGTCCTCCCATTCAGCGCAAAGTATACCTACACAAAACCTAGTTGAAAAAAAGAAATAACAAATTATAATAGCAGAGCCCGCCGATATAATTTCTATATTATATATTCGGCGGGTAATATGATTGAAGAGTTTCCGACATTGTTTCACTACTGCAATATAGAAGCGACCCGTAGGTATACATACTACACAATGGGGACTTGTACTTTATTTTTATTATTATTATTTATATTGTTATATTTCAATAAACAATAATAAAACGCTGCCGTGTTTTACGTTATTATACGTATTTTAAGGTAATTTCATTCATTTTCATTTTCAACCGACTGCACGCGATACGTTTCCAAATATTATACGCGGCGTGCACGAATTATATTCTTACACCGAAATCTCGGCATTATTTTTTTAATTAGAGACATAGAATGTAACCCAGACGGTGGCGGCGGTCGATCGCGCATTGTATGGTAACATTATAATATTATAATATTATGCGTCCGACAGGAAGTGTTTATTTAATTTTTTTTTTTATTATCATCCTTTCATCAGAACTGGTTTCGACCACTGCATATACTTCCATTCATAATATTATACGCGCCGCGTAGTAGCGAAATACTAACTCGCACGTCTGCGAATTAGCAGAAATCAAAAGTACATATTGTACTCCCTTACACTGCACAACGGACTACTTGCGACGGACACTCGGATCTTCAGGGCATTCCATACCTGTCGTCGATTTTCATCATGCACATACGGGTTAATGCTGTTATTAAATCTCATTGAATATCCATCGTCCAAGACGTTCAAATTATTGGACAGTGATCTAACTGAAACGTTAAAAGGACCATGTACAAAGCGCAGTACAAAATCTCACCTTGAATATTATACAAAGCGTATTATATTTGATGAAGATCCGTATTACGAAATCAGCAACGTACGTAATTGTGGATGAGGGTGATGGCATTGTGCTTAATTTCGTCCAATCGCTATACTCGGATCAGAAGTATGTTATGGTCAAACACGGCATTAAGGATCAAAGAATAGGTTCAATTTAAGTGTCTTAATTTAGTTATTTATTCAAAGGCAGTAAATTATGGTATGAAATAAGTTATTTTTTCAAAATCAATGTTCATAATAGCTATATTGTAGCGTACACAGATTAAAAATTCCATTCTGGTAATATTATTTTCGGACAGTATAATGTTATACATTTTCAATTTCATTTTTGCTCTTATTGTGACGAGTTGTTGTCAATCTAATACGTGAGTTTTGTATTTAAATATAAATGCCAAATATTGTAATATTATTATGTGACATCAATAAATACAAATACATTTGAATCTGCTGTCGGAAATGTTTTGTGACTTGTTTTTAAAACAAGTGCATGCGTTCCTTCATAGTCAATATCTATTAATTTTTGGAAACATGTATTTCCGATCGTTTTACGTCTAATGTCCACTTTTATTAAATGCTTCATGTTCATAATGCACCGGCGCGCGACCGCGGCATTATAGTGAATGCTCACAGGCGCATGAAAATATTATAAAGTAATATTTACCGATATACAAACGAAATAAACAAATCATATCAAAATACTATGATCAGGTAGTGCGAGTAAATATGAAGGTTCTAAAATACGAACATTTTACTTGCAATCTATAATGAAGTATTTTTAATAATTGAATGAAGAAAAAGTACATCGTAATAATACACGATATATTCATATCATCCGGATAAGTATATAGATATGAAATTATATTCGGTAGTAACACTGGAGTTTATCTTTTATAATTCATGGTGTATTCATTATAATGTGTAGTGACACGCAATCACTCGACAACGCTCTTAATATAGAGTAATTGAATGCATTTACTATTTAATTTGAGCTTTAAAAATTGAAACAGAAATGTCAGAAACCATGAGTTCAACGCAACGACATTACATAGATATATTGCATGATAAAACTAGTTTGAGTTATGATAATAACACATTTTTTCAGGTGTGTTTAATTTTTTTAACTGGTATTACTATTAATTTAATATATTACACATCCACTATGTATTACCCAGGCGTTCGGCTAGAAAATAAAAATAGTATAACAACGTATTAAAAATTAGATGGTCTGACCATTTTCTTTCTTTTTCGGTATTTCTTATGTAATGAAAGAAATTTAGTACAGACCGAATGCACAGCAAACATTATTACGTATATTCAATGTATTTTATGCATGCAGATTTAATGAGAAACTTATTTTTTATGATGTTAAATTGTCAGTAAACAAGTTCGGATACGTGTAACGGCCAACTGAAAACCAACTTATAAAACGCTCTTAATTTATTTAAATGATATTATAGTATCTATTACGTATTATGCGAATAACGACCGGATCGTGTTAATTTGTATTGTTCAAAATCAAGTTTACCCTGAATATTTGTTCGTTTGCGTTCATGCGATTATTTCAACATTGCATAATTAATATAATAACAATAACACACGGCAATGTATCTATAGACACATGTGTAGGGTTAAATAATGTTCTCGGGGTTATTATTATTTTTTTTTCAATATAAAAAAACACGTTATTAGTGCAAGAGCATCAAGCAATACGTCTTGCAGTATTGAATGAAAAACGAACAAAACATTATTATTTTTTCTTTCCGTCGGTTCTATTATAATATAATATTATAGGAGCGCACAACAGCCGAAAAAACACGATAATCAATTGATTTTCGTGTTCGGCACACGATACATCTTCGTCGTAGTTATCGTCGTCGGTCGTCGTCAAATCGTCGTACCTGCTGCTCGGCGTGATCGCGGTGCATTATAAAATATAAATACGCGTGTAGGTACACCAATTTGAAAAACGCAACGCGGCTCCGTGATATGCGTCCGATCGTCGGTCGGCCCGGGGATTTTGCGTGCCACCAAAGAGTCGCCGCCGCCGCGGGTCAAACGTTCGTAAAACACATATTATATTATATACTAATAACCTATAATGATGACCGCGCATTAGCGCACGCCTACCGAGTACTCTAATTGAATAGCCCGTAGTGTGTTTCCATCGGGTAGAAGGGGAAACGTAACGAAAAAATTGAAAAACCTGAAAAAAAAAATATAATATATAAAAAAGTAACTATAACCACCCATGGGCCCGAAAAAGAAATTCATCCGTCATCGGGTCCAAATCGGCGTGTCGGCATCGTATATCGATGAGGTGTTGTTACTATTAGACATAATCATAGCGTGTAGTTTTCCCTATATATATATATATTATATAATATAATTCTATGTATTGTAATATATATATACCATAATCAATTATTATTTCGGGCGCCGGTTATTTTTTTCGTCCCTCCTTGCCCTTTCATCACGCCACCTAATGATCTAGTATGAATCTATAACAACTGTAACATTGTAGCTATAATATTATATACGCGCACGATTCAAAACTACTATTTTGCTGCGGCGAACAATGCGACGAACGCAATAACATTATAGTAGATTTTTACAACTCAATCTTATATGCTAATACGATCGATCGAAAATCGCGTGTGTAACAAAATATAGAAATCACATTTTTTTTTTTACATAGAAAAATATTATAAGCTTGTACTATATAGTAGTTTTTTTTTTATTTACGTTATTATAATCATCATGATGTCGTCGAGTGTTATTATAATATTGAATTGAGTCACTATAAAAATCGAAACCAGTATGTGTAGTATAGGGTGTTATATCAGCAGATGTGTATTATTACATTATGTTCGCGGGTAACACGTTATTGTAACAACATTCTTAGTGACTTCAACGCACGGGCACGCATGTATTGACGATACTCGTTGTGTTTTGTTATTTCAACAACCCATGTAGTTCTAGACATCGTGTTGGCATAAGACGAACTGTCGATCGATTCAATAAGTTTGGTGAATCTATAATATAGTATTACATGATATCTGTTTACTCTCGAAAGGCGCGCTCGTATACTTGCATATATAATATAAGTTTAGTAAAATAATACATGTGCGGTGTAACATTTGACATAAAATTCACATCGTAATACAGAGCACAAACTATACATACTATGTATCATATATTATATGCGTAGTAAAATATTTAATGGGCTATTATATTATAGTATTTACCTATAATATACTTTACGAAAACGCCGGTTTGCGGTCTTTTCCGTGTTACAAATTATTTCATGTTGGTCGCACTCCCTCCGGATACGCAGGTTTTAAATTCCGGTCGTAGCATATAATATACGCATGCATATGAATATTAGAATAAATAGTGGACGTGTGCTCGCTGTAATCGACTTCCCTATACTAAATATTATGCGCGTATATGCAATCGACGTGATATACGATCCACCCTCATCCGTCGATGTGACGTCATTGATTTTTTAAAAACAAGTATGGAAAAGTCGTCCAAGTGAAAGAGAAACCTATTCGTAGATGTTTACATTTTGCCTTTGTGCGTGCGCTAATCGGAGAACACAAAAAGTTATCTGAAACCCGGAACCGGGTCATAAGTTATACAGCTATACAGGGTAAATATATATATATATATATATATAGGTACGCAAGCATGTATAAACAATAACATGCCCATAACACCGCTGCTGCTGCAACAATTATTATTATAATAATATCACCGACAAGAGTTTAAATTGTTTAGACGATAAATATAGTTGCATCGGTAAACACTATATATATATATATATACTGGAGGTATTACGGAAAACTATATTTTGTTATATACGTGATGCTTCATATGTACAGGAAAAGCATAGGTATATTATTTAAAATGTTTGTTGTTTTCTCGCTTTATAGGGAATTTTTTCTTATACAAGAAACATATGCGTATAACGTGCAATGTGCAATACGCCGATACATATACGTGAATTCCGCTGAAACGTTATGAAACTATTTTTGCATTCTTGTCGGAGTCATAGATGCTGCACTTTTGCAGCAACAGCATGCGATGCTTTCGCGCATGCAAAACACAAAGTCACAAAATACACCAAATCGTTTACTGAGTGTGTGTCGACAATCCGACATCGTACAACACGTTTTCTGAACGTGCTTTCCGATGCAATAGCTGCGGATATTATACTATACGTCATTTATGTAAGCGAATAACTCGAGCGGATGACGTATTCAAATTTTTAACAGTTTCGTCCGCAGTGGATTATAACCGTTGACCGCGGCGGCGGTAGGTACCTTTAAACACGTCGTTTACACTATAATATGTATATACCGTCCGTGATAGTGTGTGTAATACACCGTAACGATGTATGTGTGTGTGTGTGTGTGTGTGCGTGCGTGTATGTGTAAAATCATGTACATAATAATATTATTATGTATATATATATATATATATATATATATATATATACACCTAAGGGACGTTGGTGGAGTTCTATTTGTCGGACGACGCGCGTTCGGGGCGTGGCGTGTTCGAGGGCGAACGTTATAAAACGCATTACCGGTCCCTTCCGGCCGATCAGTAGCTCTCGGCTAACCACGCATAGCACACCGCAACACTTTGCTCATCGCACGCGTCTACGACCGTAATAATACGTGATATTCCTTTACGCTAACTATATATCCGAGTATACGTCGCGCGTATACATTGTTTACCATAAACATTTCGTGCGTTTCGTCCGATCCGTCGACGGTGACGCATAATTATAAACATATAAAACAAGTTTTTTTCCCCTCTCTTGGCCGTCGACCGAGTGCGAATTCACACGTCTAGTTTTGTTTGCTATTTTTTCATCTTCGAAAGTGTTCTACGATTTCGCAACAATTAGTACACGTGTATAACATGGCGTCCGTTTTGAACATGAACTACGGCGCGTACTTCGGAGCCGTCGACGACCGGGACCGGTACGACGTGGACTACGACCTGTCGGCCAGCGACACCCTTCGCGCCGTCTACGAAGCAGCGTTCTCCAGCAGCGGCGTCACTTCAGGGGTAGGCGCAGGAACGGGTGGCGGCGCAGGAATTGGCGCCGGTGCAGGACCGGGCGTAGGGATCGGATTCGGCGCAGGATCATCGTCCGCGTTGATGGGCGGCGTCGGCGGCGGTGGTGCAGGTTCTCCGGCCGGGTCCACGTGCACGGCCACCACCACGGTCTCGTCATCGTCTTGCGACGATCCCAAGTCGCCGTACGGCACCGAGACGGCCATGGACTTTGGGTCGTACGACGATGAACTGCGCGTGGCCACCGGCGTCGGCGGTCGGGTGGACGGCGACCATCTCCTGTTGCTCGACGGCAACGGTACCGCGGACAAGGTGGTGAAGAAGCGCCGGTTGGCCGCGAACGCCCGCGAGCGCCGCCGCATGCAGAACCTGAACAAGGCGTTCGACCGACTTCGCACCGTGCTGCCCACGCTCGGCAACGACCGGCAGTTGTCCAAGTACGAGACGCTCCAGATGGCCCAGACCTACATCACGGCCCTGTACGATCTGCTCCAGTGAACTTACTACGCCGACATCATATTATAGTTGTACATAATAATTGAATATAGGTATTGTAATGTTATTATTTCATTCGTGTTATATATATATATATATATGTACGATGATTATACGCACGTAGTGCGACCATGTACGCGTTTATCGGTACATATGAGTTATACCTACTACATTATATATACTATTGTACTGCAAATGTTTTTATAGGTAATGTTTTATTTTATATAAATACCCCAAAAAAAAAAAAAAAATCTGAATAATAACGCGAAAACATTTCGCTCTCGATTACCGAGATTGCGTTTGAAATGAAATTCGGCCGAGTATGATTTTCTCCTTTATTATAATGTATATATTATTTATTATTACCATATAATTATTATTATTATTATGTATTCATTCATCTGCCGTGCGATCGGAATTTCGCGTGACACCGGTTTACCCGTAAATAAACAATAATACGCAAAATACACAAAACGACGCGTAGTATAACAAAAATATACTATGTAAACGCATTAAGTGATCGCAAGAGTTTGCATTTTTAAATGTATATCATGTTTTCTGCAGAATTCCATATGTTTAAAGAAAATATAAATACTGCACGCTTTATCATTACGACGTGCCACATCATATTTTTTCATGCGTACCCGTTGATCGTATACAAAGACTACCCCGTTTCGTTATCATATTTTCATTTAATAAACCGCCCTTGAAATTATGAAACATATTTAGTCACGTATTCCTACACAGTATTAGGTATGTAATTTTATAGCGATATTTGCCCTAGTCGGATGTTCGTTATTTGTTTATTATTTTTTATTTGTCGTAACAAATTAGTACGTAAGCGTTTAACTGTATAATATTATTATCTGCGACAAATGTAATATTTTCGTCCAACACGCGTCGGGTAATCGATACACTTATAATGTATAAATATCCGTCTGTTATTTTATAATATTATCGTGTCGCGGATCACTGCGCCACGATGATGTATCGCTTGTAAAACCTTTACTACTCGGCGCGTGCGCTCTCTTACTATACACTTTTCCGTCCTATATTTATTATAAGATGTCTGTACTCATTTATTTGTATATAATATACATACAAAGCCTGTGATAATTATTATATTAATTGTATTAAGCGTATAGTTTGTAAATTATAAGTTATGTTTTTTCTTATTACTATTATTATTATGTACATGTCATTATAATATATATATATATATACATATTATTGTGAAGCTCAAAAATAAACGTAAAAAACAACATTGCTCAACATTTAAACGGTGTTTATAATTTATATATTCTAGATTAAGTCTTATATACAAATACTATATTATATAGCCTCATCGTCAACATGTATTTATGGTATATAATAATATTATACTCGCGGGGCGGAGATATTTCCGATACGATCGCACCGATGAGATGGGCGTCGTACTTTATTATAACTTCTTGACCTTTTTTTCCCCTGGGTTTCCTCCGTCCTGTGTTAAATAATACAACGTTAATTGAGAGTAACACGTTATGGAAAAAAAAAAAAAACCAAAGAGAAAAGGGTAACAATGGCGGACGACTTCCGTTCACACCAAATCTCGGAACCAAGGGTGAATCTTCATCTCGGCTAAGACAAAAGTCTGAGTGAACTACTCGTCTTTCTCACGGACCCACCGTACTGCTGCGCGAGGGCAACGCACAATAAAACGTTATTGTTGTACAAGATGATCGATTTATGGTGTATATTTTTCAGGTTTATTGTATCGTTGTTGTATTATTATTATTATTTTATTTTTTTCCACTCAAAACTGTACGTTTAACAGTCGTGTAATACACGTTCGTTAGCCACTGCAATAATTATAAAGAGCCGCTGGGGAGAAACAACGACGGATGTAACACCAAGAAAAAAAAATGTAAAAAAAAAAAAAAATAATAGTGCTCAAAGTGGCACATTTCCACACGTCAATGCCAACAGCTTCATAACATTTTCTGATGAGGGTTCGGCGACGACGTGAACCCTTAATCTGAATAACGGATATAATATAATTTTATATAATAATGATCACGTTCAACTACTCTAATAACCTGAACTACGGTAAACCGCAGACGTATCTATTATACCATAATATGGTGGTCTATTGTAGTAATGATTGTGTAATAAAAATGGTTTTTCCTTATTCCGAACTAGGCGCTCGTATAGGTAAAATATAATATGTATACGCACACGCATAAAATAATAATAGGTACACTGTTATTGGTGTTTTTTGTTGTTGCAATAATGCGTGTTGTGATTATTATGGTAACATTTGCTAAAAACCAAAAATTGAACAATCGATTGTGTTGCCTTTAAATTATTGATCAATTAAATAATGATTGACTCTCCACGTAACTTATAGTGGTGTGATTTGGACTCCGCAAGTTAAATTAACATTTGTGTATTTAAAATTCAATATCATGGTAAGCGAGAAAGCCTGCTTCTGAAATTGTTCGGTTCGTACGTAGTTATACGATTATCAACTGTGGATAGATAATTTTTTTTAAATAACGTATGTTAAATACTGGTATTAATTTATTTCTTAATCAATTATCTAATGTTTTATTTATCAATAATAATGTACCAATAATATCATAATAATATGGTTTAATAGGTTTGTTTGAAAATATGGTGATTTAGTAAAAGTATTTAAATTCTCAAAATCTATTTGCGAATTTTTTCTCCCTGAATGTATACAATACAAATCCCAGTAAGGTTTATAAGGCCACATTAAATATAATTATACCATTTTTAACTATGTATTTTAAATATTTGTTGTGATTTTGTAAAGGAATTAAATTTAAAAATAGATTAATAATAATTAAATTTGGTCAGTATTTGATAAAACAAATAATTGATACTTTTTATTCTTACGAATATATAATATACAGTACACGTGCTGGACCTATATTTGAGAAATAAAAATGAATTAAATAGTACTTTATTAAGAAATGTATAATATTTGAATATAGGTATAACGTAGGTATACGACCTACCCGCTCAACATAAACCAACTCCGAATAATACAAATTATAATAGTTATTTGTTATATATCTATCATGATAATACATTGTATTATATTACCCTCATAACAAATAACCACTATTTTGTTAAAACAATTGTCTCAAAGTAGTATTTAATTTGTCAGCTTTACACCACACTAAAACGCCTTATACGTTTGTTCTATATATAATCGGTCGATCCCTCTGTAGTAGGTATGTTCTTAAGAGTTGCCGCTCTAGGAATCTTGTTTGATTTTAATTTCATATTTCCGTTATTCTAATCCCCGTATAACGTCTCAATTATTTTGATACGGGCGTCGAAATCCGGGTCGGTAAAACTGTCTCTATATGTTCACAGCTACCTACGTGTAGGAATCCAAAGCGTCTAAGGTTGGCATAGTATATATACTCCCTGATGAGCCAGACCAAATAGTGTTCAACTATTATTAATAATATCATTCACCATTGCAAGAGAAAGAATAGCAAAAACCACACCAGTTTTTTTTCTATTATACTTACGCTTTATCAATTTTTAGAGTACACCGAATTCATAAGGGTATTGTTAAACTAATCCCCCCGGTCCACCCAATTAATCTCGTTTCGTGAATAGCAACGCCAGACATCCTAATGACGCGATGGCGTCTTTGAATCGTACATTTTTATAGTTGAGTAGCACTTCCACCTGTATACATTTTGATTCAAATAATTTTTTTTTTTTTCAATATTCTCATCTACCTAAATATCTTTGAATCTGACGGTAACGAAATAAATTAACGCGTATTACAATTTAGTATAAAATATATCAGTATCACAATGTAATGTATGAGTTACATTCTTCACGAACTCCGTGATAAAATGTACGAAAGAAGAAAACACATTTTCAAATATTTCTTACTGTTGGTGAATTTGCAAACCATGTAGTTTTGATATCAAAGTCAATTGCACCGTATATTTAAATTGAGGCGACGACACGTAGTTTCTCTGGGTCCTCTGTGCAGCCTAACGTGAAATTCAGCATATCGCTTGAGTTTGAGTTCACTTAAAAACGGATTCGGTTCGGCATCCAACAAATAAAAAATTCAAACCCACACTATACATTTATACATTCACAAAGTGCATGGTAAAATAATAATTAAGTTTATTGGAATCGCAGACGCGGTTTCGGGGTGGAAGACCTGCTGCGCGTAATGATAATAGGTACAGTATAATACCCGCCGTGAACGTTTACAAATCTCACTGAAATGGCGCGCCTACATTGCAGCGGCTCGTTTTGAATAAAGAGCTGCAGTATAGGTAATTTTAACATATCGTTATAATCTTTATCACATAATATAGGTGCACGGCCGTGCATAGTATACGTATATAGTTGCAGTCGTGGGGTTCCGTCTGAGAACTAACCGTGAGAAACTTCGGGGCAAATCGGTCCGGTCCGAGTATATAGCGTTATGCAGTTTAATGATATGTCCGAGAAAAATTTGGGTTTCGCGAATACTCATTTGACGAGCTGAAAAACGGTACGGGATTTTGGGTTCCCCGACCCGTACCACCGGTCCTCCACAATACGAAGTCGTCCTTAACCTTCATCATCGTCTGCGCGGCTACAACTCCTTGATTACGAAAACGTTAAATAATTGCCCTTTGTTGTCAGTATACGTCAATCAGCCGTGCTTTACCATTTTGCGATGCGCTCATACGTATACTATAGTATTGTACATATATATTTTCCGGTCTTCTTTATTTTCACCTAAACACGCAATTATAGTCGCGCGCGCGCGCGCGCACACACACACGTTTAATTATCGTTATAATATATATCAAACACAATATATGCGCGTGCGTATACGTACCGAATATTTTTTTTTTCGTAAACCCTATAACGGGTTCTAACCCTATCCTTTATCCTCCTTTTACGTGTATAATTTGCACAGGCGGAGGAATGTACACATACGAAATGTATCGCGCGCGCGCGTTTGCCCGTTTCCAAAACACTAATCAGCGGTTAATAATAATACGTAGTGCTCGTCGTCATCAAGGGGAGTAAAAGAATTTGACTTTTTATTTGACAGGATAAACGTCCGTGCGGCGAAAAAAAAAAAAAACGAAAACGTTTCGACGCGAATTGTCACAAATCCGGGCGTGGCCAGACCACAACGAAACCTGTAATTATATTTATCCATATATATATATATATATTTATACCCGTCCCCTTCCTTCTACCGTTGACGCCCCGCCGACAATCTATTTACGCGTACAACAAATGTACAATATTATTTTTGTATTTTGCAAGATCGTATTCATATATTTTTGGTATTTTCGACGAGCGTTTTTTTTTTTTTCGCTTTTCGTTTTCGTCCGAGCCCCTGGCAATATATAACATTATTATATACGCACATAACCTACCCAATACTATGTATTTATACGTGTCTCAGATGCGTATTTAAAGAGCAATTAATCAATTACAATCAAACGCGGCATTATCTACACTGAACGAATTTCCCGTTAAAAAAAAAAAAAAGGTTTTTTTTTTACACAGACACATAAAATATAATATTGTAGTTGTATTTCAGTGAACAGTTTTAGAGTACGGATAGATTATTTACAGGTACGTATTGTTGCATGGGCACGTATATGTACCAATGCGTAGTCACACAAATATACGCACGTCGCACAGCTATAATAATACTGTCTGGAATGGCGTGCAAGAAAATCGACCGTTATTTTATTTTACTATTTCTTAGGGGTGACGGTATTTTTATTTTTTTTCAGTATTTCGGTATGATATTTTATACCGGTATGAGTCGGTATACCGAAAATATCGTTAAATCGGTATCTAGTTTGGTACGGTATTTTCGGTATTCCGGTATTTACGGTATTTTCAGTATTCCGATATTTTCGGTATTTTCGATATATTCGATATTTCGCTATTTTCGGTATACTGGTATTTACGGTATTTCGATATTTTCGGTATTTTCGGTGTTTAAGATATTTTCGGTATTTTCGGTATACCATTTTTAAAAAAAATACGGTATACCGGTATATCGACTTCAAATCGGTATACCGGTATTACCGTCACCCCTACTATTTCTGATGGAGCGGAGAGTCCGTAGTCCGAACGTCCACTACAGATACACATTATTATTATCCAAGACCACGTATATAGTTAATATGTATTATGAATGTTTTACTCTTAGTAACGATTCATCAATAAGTCTACGAATATCCTGGGCTATTGTTTGCTATTATGTGACATTTTCGACATCTGCATCGAACGGGATGACAATCGTTTCACTTTTGACCTGTAGAAAGATATGTGTGTAAATCCCTTTAAAAAAAAAAACCGTAGTCACTGTTTTCCATCGAGTTGTAGAAATCATTTATTTCATCTTTAACGCATTTAAAACTGTCAAAGACAATTGGTATAATTTACCAACCTACGCCATTGTATAATATATATTATGTATTATTCAGTAAGATGTTTGGGTATTGATGTTTAGAAAATTGAATTGTTCGTACTCTTTCTACACGGTCAATATTATTACTCATTTGGAAGTGATCTAATATTCATATAATTTCCAATCATCGTGAAACAAGGTTGCGCGTATCACGAGACCGATAAAACTAGATCGTGTGCCAGATTCTACTTTAAAATTAAGTTATATCAAACTATCATTTAAAATGTGTAAAGTGTTGAAATATGGGAAAAATCTTATCACTCAGCGTTACAAAAATTAGACGCTAAAAACAATTTCTTTACGACGTCGCGAGCCATCAGTTGTGTACAGTATTGAACCAAGAAACCAACAATAATATATTAACTCGAGAAATTAAATTCAAAAATTTACCGAACAGTTTTTATGTTCAAGAAAATGTGACTGGGCAATATTAACAATATAATATGACTATGACGGTTGAATATTTATAACTGCCTCTGATACGGGTGGCTTGATTAAAGACTGCAAAAACTCAATGGGTCATAAATCCCTTTGTAGATAACGAATCAGTAGAAAATACAGTATCAAAAAGGATTGATCAAAATTTCCATTAACGACGGGCCAGCCACTTTTTGAGTTTTACCGAGACCAACAACAGCAATCCTTTTTATATTTTATATATATATATAATTGTATATATAGATATATTTACATTGTATGATATAATTTACGAGTAAATTTCCACTCTACCTTAGATAAAATTAAACAACAAACAATAATGCATTATTGTGTTATTTAACTTGAAATCGTGAGGTATTACACACAGAGCGTTTTTTTAATAGTGGTTTCCCCGGTAGGCCTAATCCACTTTCTTATACTAACTATGCCAACCTAAAAACTAACATACTCTTTAACATACAAACTAACTTTATTTCTAACCTCAAAATTAATTTAATTACTATCCTAAAAACTAACTTATAAATTTATTTATATTTATTTACTTGCTAATTATTAACTAGAATTATAAACTGGATAAATTATTAATTAGATTTATACGACCAGTTTTTCATTTTCAAGATTGCAGTTCGTTGAAACTCCTGGATTCTGAAAAGTCTTATAGGTAAATAAAAACAAAAAAACTTTGAAAACTTTACAATAAAATTTGCATTGAATACACTGTTAAAAACGACAGAACGGACTATTAGACATTTACGGTAAAATACTACTGTGAAATAATCTGTTTATAATAAATAAATGAATTGAATTTTTTTAATAAATTTACGTTATACAAATCTCGTATATATACAGTTTTTCTAGTAACCAAAATTTTACTATATTGGCCAGTTAGTTTATATATAATATTCAAATAAGAAATACAATGAATTAATAAAGAAAAATAATTTTAATAATATTATAAATATTTATGTTATAACTTATAAATAATAATATCTCATATATATTAATACATTTTAGATAATAATAGATAACAAGCAATAACCAAAGAATTTATATTTATTAATATATTTATGTCTAATAAGAACTCAAAATAAATAATTTCTTGTAATAAAATAAATTGTATCCATGCAAAACGATCAATTTTTCTCAATGTATTTCTTCATTTATAATTTCATACTCGCAGTTGCTATGTTTTGACAGTAGAATGACAATTAATTTATTCTGGTTTCAATGCCCATAATAATCTGCCGGCGTATAATTGCAAGTACAGTAATTTAAGTAATTATAATATAGTATAGATAGTGTATAATATTAGATATCTAGATTTATCGATGACTTTTGCAAGTCAGTCGGTGCATTAACAAATGTGAGAGTTTTTAAATATATTACTGTTTATCGTACCAATATTTTCTAAAATAAAATAAACACAATTAGAGCCCGGACTTAAAACTGCATATTTTTTTGGTCAATCTTTGACAATACTTTCCAATAGTATATAATTAATTTCATGTATAACAGATACTCCCCAGTCCCAAGTGTATAACTTTAATTTTGTATAATCGAGGTTTTTTTTTACACATTTCGATCATTAATTAGTATTTTAGCGTTGATTTTGTTATTTTTAAATTTTTCATTTATACTTGTACCTAATACAACAAAATAATTTAATTATGTTGTAAGTATAAATTATATATTATTTGTGGCTAAATATTATTGGAATGCAAAAATTCAGAACCATTTCACGGACGATCTACGGCTTTCAAGGGGTCCATGGACCACTGGCTAAAAAACCCCAAATTGTAGACCAACGATTTTATCCAGATAATACTGATTGAATACATATACTGATAGTCTAATTTTTTGTTTTTTACCTTTTTTGTTAAATATTACACAAAAAATCTATTATTTAAATGCCTATAATTTCGGCTCGCCAATAATTCTACGAATACTATACTTACTTATAATTTTTTTTTTTGTAACTTATATGGTGCGTGCTAAATTTAAACATATTTATACTGATTACGGCAAGAACACAACTACAGCGCAGTCTATATATACTAACATTATTAATATGGGTATTTAAATTATGAAGATGGTTTAATATTGCGATTTTGGTTTATAGGTTTTTTTTCGCCGTCGAACAAAATTAAAGCACGACAAGATGAAACATAATCGACTCGTCTGGTCCAGAGTGGCTCACACACGCAGTTAACCATAATCCGATCGCTTTCCAGCAGCAGCGTGTCACCAGATCCCAGAACCACCTACAACGGGTGCAATATCGAAGTACGAAAGACGGAGGGGGAAGAAGAGAAGAATAAACTGCCCACCCAATGTTTTTTTAGGCTCAGTAAAACTAGTCCCAGACCAAAAAGGTAAGAAAAAAAAAATAAATAAAAAAATAAGAGACCGGCCGTCTGTGCGACTGTATAAAAATTAGTGGTACATGCCAAATCGTGTGAACATAATCGACACGGACGGACCGAACGCCATTCAAGGAAAAAATTCGATTTCGTTTTTTTTTCTTTAAAAATAAATCACACGCTTAAGTTGCCACCAAGTCATAAGAGTTTCGGGGGCGTTTACGTATTGTCTTGTACACGATAATATTATATTGTTTGAACTCCAAGACGTTTATAATCGCAATTCACGTTCGTGGATATAATATACATAATCAAGTTGAATACAATTTACCTAAATATGTGGTTTCGACAATTTTACAACATTTTACAACATTATTTTTACCGCGTGTCTTATTCAAATTACTTCGAAAATAACGATTTCCACACTAATGTATAAGGATTTTAAATGGACAATACATTTTATATTATGGCATGGAAACCAGTTTGCCACTAAGTGGTCATTTAATATGCAAACTATACATCCACTATTAACAATATCCAATAACATAATCATTATGTTTATTAATTTTTTTCGCCTAATATTAAGTGTCATAAGACGTGTAAGTGTTAAAATTTCAGTTGAACCGGGTAGACAATAATATAACTTCAGTGTGAAAGTACAAAGGAGAACTACGCGCACATACGGTAATAATATAACAGTATCAATAATATTAAATTGAATAATGCGGAAAAACATTGTGTCAATTGTGGCAAAACATGATTCCATCTGTATGGGGCCACCAGAGTTGATAAAGAAAACGTTTTAAAATGTTCAGACGTTTTTTTAACGAATAATAATAACGAAATACATTCAAAAGTAATGTAATTGAAATATTATTATAATGTGATATTCCATTTATCGCGTCCAATAATAATAAAACCTATATTTAATGGTAAGTATACCTAGGGGCATTTATTTGTATGAAGATCCCTTGTACATGGGAAAGTGATTTTTCGCTTTATCCTCCCCCATCATAAATGTGAACTGCAGGTATACTGACTTTTAGATAATATTTTCTTTTTTCCCGTCACACGTCCTTATTATCTCCACAATACCACACATCAATAGATTCCGAAATATCATATCAACAACTGTACATATAATATAGGTTGTCAATCGAACGTTGCGTGATCGCGTAATATCCTACATATAATAACAATACGATGTACGCGGCCACGTTTTATACGATACCTAGTTCCTACTTAATATGAGGCACAAATCGGTGTTATCGATAATACTCGGGGGCAAACGTATACGCGAGAGGGAAACGGGTCATTAAAAAATAAACCTTACACTCGTAAAGGAGTATATACTTTTAAATCGCCATTCAATACCTATATTATAATGTATTATATAGCTATACAATTATTTTAGTCATGTATGCGGTTGTATAGTGAGGTGTTAATCGAATTTCAAGTACAGTATCTACCTATATGTAATAGATGATTGTATAAGTTGCCACATGAGATAATATATCAAGGGAAAGTCACCCATGAGTATGCATGTACGCTTGAGTTCCGAAACGAGAAAAGTTAATACAAAAACAAATTTCCTACCCACCTTATGTTACCATTTAGAACGGACAATTTAAATGTAATCGACATTATTGTTTGTTTTAAAAAAGTCAAATGTCTAATCCAATTTTTAATTTAACATAGAATAATATTGAATACTATAACATAGTCACATAAAATAATATACCTATACATTATAATATTATGTGTGTACAATTCAGAAAATATGACGCATTTCATTTTATCACCGCAAAAGAAATGTCATGATAATCGTAATTTTATTTGCATAATATTATATGACAACTTTCATGTCGGTATTTATTTCTGTTCTTGTCGGAGCTAACTACGTTTACCGGCGTACTTTTGTCCTTGACGGAACTTACGTTTAATACGAAACCGCTTACCTGCTATGTAATATGTTTCGTGTGGGAACTTACCAAACCCCCTGGGTATATATTTTAGTATTTATGTACTTCGTGATAGTCAAGTATTATATTATGTACACAATAACAAATTGTTCGATTTTTTCGTCCACGTCGTTCTTATTATGTGTATGTGTGTCTTATTGCGCGGGTGGCGGCGTCCTTTAGTGTACTTCTAAAAGAAGGATAATTGTAATTTTTGTGTTCTTGTAACACGCAACGCCGCTGCCGCCGCCGCCTTCGGGCCGAGGACGACTATATAACGCGACGGTAGGTACTTATATTATATTATATACGTATACGGAACTAATTCCCGATCGAATTCGAACAATGCGCGTGGTGGTTTTTTTTTTTTTTTTGTGCGCAAAAATATAAAAGATTTCGGACAAAAACAAACACGATATAATACGAAAATTCGCGGGGGTGTATGTGCGCGCGCGCACGCAGATAATGTTATGTGTACGATGCGCGTAAAACAAGTGTGTACCGGATACGGTTCGTTCGGTTTGTATAAATAAATACGAAAAGCAATTTCCTCACGGAACACACGCGTAATTCGATGATATGGGTCTGCTGCACATATAATATTAGAACTACTATCGACAAGTCTATCAGACGCTTGTATTACGTTATTGTATTGTGTGCACGCTTGTCATTATGATGTGCACTAGTAAAACAAACACTGCGTCACTATTATACAACCCAATAAATATGATTGCGTTAAAGCGATAATTCTCTGTATAGTATCTATCACTAAATAGTATTAATTTCGTAACAATATTCGTACAGGTTTAAGTATAATAATATGCATTGTGCAATGTACAAATCAAAAAGGATATTTTCCGAAATAGAAGTATGCACGCCGATGGATGGATAGTGTTTTTTAAAAGCGCACGACAGCTTCATTGGTTATAACACTATTATACTTACCATATAACCAACAGAGGTTTTACAATTACGTTGCATATGTAAGTCATATGTTTTAAGCATTTATTTCATGACACCGGTGTAACCGTACACTTTCGCTATTTTTTGACACTCTCAAAATATTCAAATTTTTGATACATATTATATGAGTATATCAGTATAAGACAACGTCCCACGATGGATGATTCAAAATGAGTATTTACACATGTAATATAGTATGCATATATTGTAATATTGTTTTACAAGTTATATTATAAATTATAATAATAAATACAAAAGTTTCATGAAATTACGCCGATAGCAGTATATTATTACATATTTCATTTGTATTTATTAATAACTATAGTTAACCTTCATTATTATAGTAATATATGTACATTTAGTATAACATTACGTTTTTATGAAGATAGAATGACTTCTTGTTAACAGTTATGGTTTCTTTTTTTTATTATAATATTTATATTGTACATTGTGTGTTTTAAAATATTTGATAGTACAATTTAATATCGTTCATATATTTTTCAATCAATTCTAGCCAAAGGACATGACTATAAAATATAAATCATATGATCCTTTAAGTTACACGTATTATAAAATAAAAATTATAATTTACTTCCATTGATTGAAAAATAATGTAAAATACAATCACCTAGGGCCGTAGTTTCTAGGAATAGGGCAATGCAGAAGAGCTTTTTTATCTTTTAGATACCTACCACCCTGGATACATTATACTTCATAGAATACTGTTAGAGCTAAATGTGGGTACTTATTTAGGAGTAAAACATTGAACAGACCAGTACGAAAATTTAGTTATTGGAGTTTTAACCGAATCGTTGTCAAAGTGTCAAATACGTGATACTCATATTACGGTAAATGTCGTAAGACACACTTTTGTATAAATTCATCGTAGTGGATTTAAAGGAAAATTTACAATTGTCAAATACAATTCAGTTTATTAAAAGTGTTTGATATACCTCAGTATTATTTGAGGAAGAGAAAGTAGGTAAAAAATCGTATCCCGTGGTCCAACATTGTTACGGACAGGATTAACTTATTGTAATAACTACCTGAACATCTCGGGTGGGCCACTAATTGTTTGCAAGATGAAATATAGTCGTGTTCGCATCTATATTTTCAGTTACTATTTCTGAAGTAATTCAACATATTATTCTATATTATTTCTATAACGTATAACATAGCATTCAGATATTTAAACATTTAAATAGATTATATTTTCGTTCTTTTTAGACCTTCGTTCTTCTTAATATTATACATCTTGTAACAACCAAATACATATAAACATAAATCATTTTTGTTGGCTGAATTATTAGCTTCGAAAATTACAAAAATGGTTTTTTTGTATCAATAGTGTATGTTATGTACATTCGTGTTGAAACTTCTTTTCCAGTAACAATCGCATTGTAGAAACTAATTCAAGGAAAAAAAACGAGAACGAAAAACATAAAAAATTTTTTAAACTTCAACTTATTGTACAAAACACTTCTATAGATATACACATTATTGTATGTTTGCTTAATGATGCTTCGTAAGTGTGTTGAAAATATGTTTAACCTTTAAAAACTTACGACCAATATCGATGAATTTAATTCAATTTTCTTAACTAATTGTATGTTATAAATTATTTTTAAAACTATATTATTACACAATATTTGTCTGAAAAGTGAGTAAGGTAAATCAGGTTTTAAAAATATATGTTTCTTAAAGTATAAAATTAAATATAGAGCACATACTAAGTTAGTATAGTAGTATAGTTGTAAATTACCGTTAAATTAAAATTATTTTAAATCTTTGTCAATATAACTTAATTTCTTTGCATTAAATAAAATAAATATTCTTCGAACGATATGTCTTGTGTCATAGCTCAGCTCTCCGATTGACACGGTATACACTACCTTTCGATACGGCTCGCAAGTGCTAACAGTGCGCCAGCAGCTATGTTATAATTAGAATCCGAATATTATACAAAAATTCAAACGGGAGACGAATAATATTTCTATACCCCGTGACTGTACATCGGTACCTACTTATAGTGTTATATAATATATGTACGTCGGGTTTCAAATTATGAAAACTGTAACAGCTTCGGCAAATGAATAAATTATGTTTAATTAATTAATAATATTAAATTACGACTAACTGGACTATAACGGTAAATCCAGAGTAGTAAGTGAACAATTTCGCTCGCTCGAGTACACGTCGTAATAATAATAATAATAATAATAATATGCTAATAGACCAATATGCCACGGCAACCACCATAGGTTACAATTGACGATTGACCCCAATCATCACACGGCCGATCGAGTCGAATAAATATTACCGGTAACGAAGCGTGAAGCCCTCTCCGCACCCCCATTCAACGGTTCGGACCAGCGGAGAGAGTTTCGTCTTGTTTGTTTTCTCGGAAGATTTAACGCGTGGAAATCCAACGTCGTTGGCAGCCACGATTTTCCGCGGACTTTCTGGGCGGTACACAAAACACCCCATTGGTCGGTCTGAGCCTGTGTGTGTCTGTGTGTGTATGTGTGTGTGTGTGTGTGTGTGTGTACGTAACGTCCGGGGCAGGTGTAACCCGCTCTTTTTTTTTTTTTGTACCACCGTGCCCCGGTTTAATTACGTCGCGGCCGTATGTATTAAATTCGTCGGTCCGGTGAAATTCTAAATGGGGAAAATAGTAAAAGAATAAAAAAAACACACACATATATGTTTATACACATTTACGTACACGGGGTGCTGTCATGTTATTATTATTATTATTATTATTATTATTACTATTACTATTATTACTATGGCGGCGGCGGTCCTCCTCATCAGTGTCTATGGTTCATTGTACACAGCTGTGATGTTTCCATGTGCAGAGTATAAGTGTATTATATATTATACGCGCGACGCGCCGCTAACCAACTGTTGGTCGCGTGCCCCAAAAAACAACGCGTTCGCCGCCACCGATGACTTACCACCGACGATTGCAGCCGCCTGCGTTTTACTGCGCTCACGCGCGCGCCCGCGTCTTTGTTGCACACGCGGACCGACGGAGCTCCCCCCCCCTCCCCCCGTGCAACGCTTGCTTTTCGTCTTTTCGCACGTCCGTTTTCCCCGGGACAACTGCAGCGGAACATTGCATATAGTAGTACAATATAATATTGTTACGTACGGCGAGCACGCGGTGGCGGCAGCGCTTTGTTGCGGTTCCGTTCGCTTCACCGAAAAAAGAGAGAGAGAAAAAAAAAAGAAAACTGCGGTTGGATTTTATTTATTTTTTTTACCTCTTCGATTCACAAGATCGTTTTTGGTGTCGGCTTTGCGAGGAAGAAAAAAAGCTAAAATAAAATAGCACTCGTGAAAATTCTAATAACCACGATTCGTGCACCTGCAGAGATACATATAATAGTATATATAATATTATACATCAACTCGTAGTGAAGGGGAATTCGACAGCCTGTTCTCATCTCACCCTAAAAAACTCGAGAAGTGAATTGCGCACCGAAATAGTTATTGAAGATACTGCTTATCGTTTAAGTTAGATCGAAATTGGATTAGCGATTAACAAAACATAATTATTTTTACGTTGTAATGAAACCATATTAATTTTTTTTTTCGTTTAGTTAGGTATGCGCAGTATCGTCTAGAACAAATACGTGGGGAATACAACGACTATAATATCTTTTTAGACAAAATATGAGAAATACGTCGTATTATTTATATGACAACAAAAACGGTTATAGGTAACTTGCGCGACAACCCCTCAAATAAAGCATTGCCCATGTTGTGCTGTAACTGTGTGTACTTAAATACATCATTCTGATTACAGTAGACATGATATAACGTGGTCGACCTCAATAACGTCTCAAGTTCCAATCATTTTTTTTCGTGCTGTTATGCTAACTTTATCGTTATGCCTTGTAAATGTATCAAGGATATGAATATATATAAGATGTTTGGTTTAACATTTGAATCGATTTATTAATTTTTATACAATTATGTTAATTTTCAGAGCATTAAGGTCAGGGGAAACCAACCACCTTAATTTTGTCCAAGGACCATTTTCAACGAATGCTGTGAATAGTAGATACTGTATATCAAATTTCACAATTAATAAACATAAAGATCATTATGATTACGGGTGAATGTACTGAAGTTTGATTAGTGTAGCAGCTCGTCTAGACGCCATCAGCTTTGCCGGAACAAAGTGCCAAGTCACAACAAACATTAGAGAAATTCGAAGTTCGATCATACATTACACATGAACGGTGTACGCCAAACAATCTCTTGACCATCCGTAGTGTCTTACTTACTTGAACTCGAGCAGAGAAAAAATACTTGATCGGTGCAACCTGCATAGTATACAAATATGAAATATTCAAGTAAAAACAGTTATTTTCTTTTTTGTCTGTATACAATAATATACTCGTATATACTAATTATATGCAACATATATTACATAATGACGAAAATATTAACCTGTAATATTGATAAAAAGAAACCAATACTTAGTTGTAAAATACCTAAAAATATATTATTCTAATTTTATAAATTTAGTTAGCATACAACTATATATTACATATTACGATTACGCTTACAGTTTTATTGTACAAACATATAAATAAACTCAGATTTCCATTTACTTCAGCAACAAAATAATATTATTGATTACTTTTAAATTTCAATCACGCAGATTTATGAACAGTGATATTTTTCAATTAAATGATTGATAGGTACTCATCAGAGATGTAAACATTATGAGAGTGGCGTTTAGTTATAAAGCTATAGGTTTATATAATATGAAGCAAAATTTCCAATTTTGAATTTGTTTTTTATTTTTGATAACACAAATGGATATATAATAATTATATTTTATTAGGTATATATTACATTATATATTAACAAACCAGAGTTATTATTGCCTATTTTACGTTCTATTCTTTATTTTTACCACCCACATATTAAATTATTAATCTGATGATGTGACTAGTATTAAGATGTCAAACGAAATAACCCACTGTTTTATTTTTCAATAAAATTGGTCAAGCATATAGGTAATACATACTTGTCATCTTTAAGTACCTGTATTTTAGTATACATACATTATATGATGTATAAACCTGTTCGTGGTAAAAAAAAGGAGTTTTCATACGGACTCGTTTAAATAAAGCAATAAACAGTTATAGTACTGAAAACATATTATTATACATATAACTTCACCACATTAAAAGAACAAAATTGTCACGACAAACAAGTAAAGTACCTGTATAATATAGTGTCGTTATTTTCACTGGCGACAGTTTAAAATAATTCAATAGTGTAAAACTAGATACAGTGATATTTCTTTAAAATTTTAATTTACATATTCATTTTTGTATAATATTATTCCGCTATAATATCTAAATACTTATTATTAACATTTGACTCATTAATAATTATATCATACATATTGTCTACTCAATACCTATACTCAGTTATAATATGCTATAATTATATAATCAATATATAAACTTGAATTGTATTATGATTATTATAAAACAGGCAACAGCATATTATACGTATATAGGTATATAGGAAAGAAAAAATAAATAAATGATTACATTAATAACATTTGCAATATGTTTATTTTATTTTATTATTAATCATTAGTAATCATACCAATTTAATATATATACATTAATACATATATAAATATATATATATATATATATATGGAGTGATTAACTTGCGACTCGTGCCACAGTCATATGCAACTCGCATCTTATTAACGAAAACAAACATTTATTATTATTATGAATTTTAATTTTTTTGGTATACAATCAAAACAAAATATACTGAACTAATGTATAATTTTACATGTTTATCGGCTATATAAACTATAAGCTATATCTTTATTCTTTAGATCTAATTGGAAAAATGATAAAATATGAATATTTTGGCTCTTGATATAGTTGTCTTTATCCATGTGGCTCGCGAATATATTCATGTTGGCCAACCATAATATATAATAATATTTAGTTGATTCTTTGGAAAAAAAAAACATTTCCCTATATTTTTTTCAAATTTATGTGTAAAAAAAAAATACTCATTTATACACGTTCTATAAATAAATATGAAAGAGAAAGAAACGTTTTCGATATAAAGAGTATTTAATTATTATCACTATAGCGTGTATAATACTTTCACGCAAAATACATCTCAATTCCGATTAACACTCGCACAAAGCGGGTGGCAATTCTTTCTCCCGTCCGCAATCCTTTCGACCCTCCTGCGAGCACGCCTAATGACCGAAAAACTTAAATGCATCCACCATCAGCTAATAGCTACCAACCGTCGGGTGGTCTTTGAAATACGCAATTTGTCAAGGGGTTCAAGAAATATTGATACTGGACGGGAAAAAAAATATGGCAATAAATAATAACATCTCACTTAAATAATTGTTTTTTTTTTTTTCAACCCCTTGCGAAAACGGTTCATAATCGATTTTCGAGCATCATTGTACCTGACTACGTGTACAGATATCTATATATAATATAATACCGTATAATGAAATATATTCTATTTTGTATACGGATAGCAATTATTATTTTTCCTCTTAATCGGCCGAATATGAGACTGGCGCGCGGGCCGAACCCCGGCGGTGATGTGATTCGCGCGCACGTCCGTATACCTACAATATGATACCTACACGCACGCCGCCGTTTGCTGCAGTTGAAATTCGAAATTTGAATAAAATAATAATAATCGTAATGCCGGGGGCGCCAAATGACTCTTTACGGAGACACCGGCGGCGCGCAGCAATAATACACCCTATTGTGTTTGTATTTTACGTGTTTTTCGGTAAGATCAGCTATATAGGTACGATCGTTCGTGCAGCACAGCTACCTGTTGGCCGTTTCCCATTGTAGTCCGACACTACGGCATAATATAATATAGTATCGTGTTTTCATTTTTATTCTGTGGGAACACGTTGACCCTTATGGTAGGAATCACAGGACCGGGGATCCATTCAGACGGCTTTTGTGTTGTTTGCTCCTCCTGTTTCTATGATTAGTTTGACATTTCTGGCGGTAGAACTTCAACGTTAATATTTTGTTCAGTAAAATATATTATGCTATTTATATTCTATATGCATTTTATAATGTATTGATATTCAAAGTAAAAATAAATTTACAAAATATATGATCGGTATACTCAGATTTACCTGTACATAATACACATACAATACAATTACGAAACAAAAAAATATACTCTTAATGTAAATAATATTACGCAATTACGACATTTTTCGTTAATTTTTATGATTTTTCTTATAAATAAATAAAAGCACACGGGTATAGTATTATTTAATTAATAATTTGATTAAATATTGTATATAATAAATAAATCTTTTATAAAAAAGTTGTGACGTATGGTTTAAAAAAAAAAAATTCTATTCCTTGCGTAGTTTCGTGTATACTTATTATCAATACTAAATTATAAAATTCTGCATTTATAATCATATAAGTATTGTATATATGTAAAATGTGTATACATATATATATATATATGTATATGTTCTAAAGTAAAAAAAAAATGTTGGGCCTCCCTAAAACAAAATCTTAGATCCATTGCATCTTACATAATATCATAATATGATTTTGAATATATTTGAATATGAACAAATATTATTTCTCCGTAATGTTACGACACCATATTTGTTCTATTTTACATCAAGTATTCACGTACAAAAAAATAGTTACATTACGAGTTATTAGTTGAATAATGTATTGTGCGTGTGTATGCCTGTTTGTTTATTAGTTTTTTATTCGCAATCCACTGCTGTTGAAATGATTTTGATAAAAAATTAGAACATTTCGTATTTTTTTCTTACTTTGGATCCATACTGATGTACAAATATACAACGTTGTATAACATGGTCGAATGACCGCACCTATTTTCGGTATTCATTACTATATCTTTAGTTACCCAATTAACAGCTTTGAAAATCGTTGGTGGTTTGCTTGAAATTTCCAATGGAAAATAATTAATTTCTTTTTACCAACAGCTAGTGTACCAAACAATGAATTCTACTTATTGGTTCCTCGTCGCGATAGTAGCCGTTTGTCAGTAACGGACCACCCGACCTCGCGCAAAACGCTGACCGACACCTCGTTTGCCGCGGATCATTAGCGGTTTCGCTCAAAAGGCGAGATTCGGAAGCGCCGGGACCCAACGCACAAAAAGATCGCTAAAAATCGATCTTTCACGTTGCCCTCATGCCGACAATGACTTTTCACAAAGCCCCCCGGTCAAATATTGAAACAACTCGCGCACGTCACTGCAATGTATTGACTTACATTTTAAACACAAAATTCGAGTCACTTTATTATAATATTTTAATATACATAACGCACTATAACTACGAGCCCGGAGCCGATGACAGTTCTCGATTAACATGGACACAGCCACACAAATGAGTGAACATTGTTTTATCATGTAGGATTTTATTGTTTTATAACGGATTTCACACGTTTAACCTGATCGGCCGTAATCAAGCATAAACCTATTGGTAATATAATATACAAATGACCGAAATAATTTATACCATGTATTGAATATATTTTATTATTACGTCTTTTATCATCGGACAGCTAGACTATTTATTTCACTGAGGCAAGAATTATATTTGCAATACAATTGATTAATACTAACACATTTATCAAACAAATATGGTAGAAAAATAAACTCGAATAACTTTTACGCGTAGAAATATATTGTTACGGATGTAGGAAGAATACCTGCGGTTATGAGTAAATATTATTCATACAAGTTATTCGCCCAATTTTACATTATTTAAAACATTTATAGCTTTTATTAAAAAAAAAAAAACATATATATAAACATACCTGAGTTTAGTTGATAGATATGTTCGTATGGTCACTACTTACTTTCACTTGTACTTGAAACGAATACGATAAATAATCATAAATATTAAATTTTATTATATATTTATGAAAATAATCATGGTCCTAGATGTACAATATATTTATCTTTACCAATGTCAATATTAAGCTAGTTTCAAATGTTTTCTCTAAATTAGTATTCAAATTTTTATAATACATTGAAGTACATAGATACATTTTCTTTGAAAAAAAAAAATTAAAAAATAATGTTTGGTAAAAAGGTAATTTCAACTGATATTAGACTTTTCATTAATTAATTTTAATAAAATTATTTACACATATTTGGCATTTTTGGAGTGGCTAATTTTCCATAAGCCTTATTTCTTATAAATGCTTAGTATAGGTATTATTATGATACGGCTTTAGTGCTCTTCATAAAGTTGTATAATACCTACTTTTATACTTTTCGCGTATAATATATCAACTATTTTAATTTTATACTTTGCTTAAATTCAAACGATTTTTCAAAAGAAAAATATGCATTTGATTTAATCGTGGAATTTATATTCAGTACATTTAATAATTTACGTGTTTGCATGCCAGCTGCAATATATGTGTAAAGTAAACTAAAAAAAAAAAAACACTTTTTAATAATGCCTATTAAGTATATTTTCATAATGATAATACATAATAATATAAATATTAATTAATTAACCAACATAATAATTATATACCTAACATTGACTGTAAAAAACAAAACTAAAAACACGCTTTGGCCATACACAAACGTAAAAATAATTTATTTAGGTAATTTATAAGTAATATATCTAATAAGGAAATTTGTTAACAATGATTTTTCGTTAAGACATTTTGTTTTACATAATATGTTAACATACACATGTTGATTTTTGCCCTTATAACATAATATTTGTTTACATAATATATGTACGCCTATAAATTACATAAATTATATTAGATTTTTATATAGTTATAAATAATATTTGATTTTTTTTTTTTTAAATTTAAAAGGTTTTATGATATTATTATATTATAGACTAAATCAGTTTAATAACCCCAATTTCGCTTAACAATATGTTTAAAATGTTCGCTAAACTAGACGACATGTTATTTATATACGATTAAAAACTGGACGGACGGCGAAAAAAAAGTTGACCGCTAAACGGGTGGCTCGTGATGTATAATAATTATACATTAGGTATAAATAGGATTGTACCAGACACGCAGCCGAATCCCGTGCGCACGGCGCAGTTTTATTCTTATATAATATTAATATAATGTGGAAATTTTGGTATTGCAGCCCGTCCAATTCACAACAAAAACAAATAATAAATTATAAACAAAAACTTTGAGCAGTGTTTGTTGGTAAATGAAACCATTTACCGTATGCTAAATATTAGCTTACTGGACTGAAACACGTTCGTTTTTCAGATAAACGAAATGTATACATATTATTATTATATAGATGAGATGAATAATACGATATTTTATATATTTGTTGGTCTGAGTAAGATGTAATAGAAGCGTCGAGTGGCGAGAAGAGAAAGCTAAAGAAAAAAAAAGAAAATAAAGAAAAATAATGAGTTTTGGTCCTGTATAATAATACTGTTTTCCGTCGAGTTTTAATCGATCGAAAAGCTTTGGGCTTATTAAGTTAATTGGATTGTATTTTTTTTCCTTTCTATTATAGTTTAACGGCCTAACCGCACGCGCACATCGTAATTTCGTTTTTGTAAACGGAAACACCTATATTTTACTACATAAAAGTATTAGTACAACATATTAGTAATAATAATAATAATTGTAATAACGACTATAGACTATAGTTTTTATACGTCACAATCGACTAGATAAAATTACAAATAGACTACTTAATTAATATTATTACTCTTTCATATTAGTAATAATATGCACCAAAATAATGTTACACAGCACGTTTTAGAGCTTAAACAATGTTTCTTACACTAGACCTC
This sequence comes from Chaitophorus viminalis, assembly GCA_025469195.1. Taxonomy (NCBI): domain Eukaryota; kingdom Metazoa; phylum Arthropoda; class Insecta; order Hemiptera; family Aphididae; genus Chaitophorus; species Chaitophorus viminalis. Next base: position 60,021 of record JAIPRK010001145.1, read on the forward strand.
TATGGGACTACGCGTAGTATTATTGTATTATATGTAAACATTAACAAGGTACTCAAATATTTTTTCGTAACAATAGAAATGAAAATGTTTGCACTTAAAAAATTAAAAAAAAAAAAAACATTTTTTTTTTCTCATTACTAACAATATTACAAGCAAAACGTTCAACGTATGAGTTATAATAATAATATATGATGATTAAAAACTTAACGAAAATCCATAACAAAAGTTCGATACACTTATATGCTAACGTATTATAATAAATTATTTATTTCGTTATTTATACATTATCGGTAAGTAGATTGCCAAGACAAATATATATTATAACATAATATATTTTCTTATTATTATTTATATAGGGTACATCGTTACACAAGTAAAATTGGAAGAAATTCATTACAATAATTTATTGTTTTCACTCTGGAATTTCGATATATTTATACATGACCTAGGTCTATTATAATAAGTGTGTTTGTAGTAATGGCCGGAAGTAAACGACTTTTGTCTATTTGTCGACTTGGGGCAGTTAAGGAGTTTATATAGTGGGCGTGGGTCATCGAGTTGAGCAGTCCAATTATTCAAATACGCGACCCACTATTCAGTTATCCAACCCCTTGAGCTTGCTTATGATTCGGCATATTATATACGAATAGATATAGAGATTTTACAAGTGCGTTTTATTAAATATCTATACAATTATAGTATTGTGCTTAAAAAAAAAAAACCTTTCGCTAATACATTTTCTCGCAAATCGTATACAATATGTGTATGCATCTATATGTACATTACACATGATTATAATAATTTACGGCACACTGTCGATGAAATCTCAACCGAATCATAACGATGATGTACAAAACTATAATATATCTAGCTAGAGAACAAACCGTCGTCGTAGATTATAATATTATCGTGACCGTGCATAATATATTTACGGTTATAATATTACGAATAAGCGCTGTTATTTATTGTTGTATATATTAATATATAGTTTAAGAGGTCCAAAGCGGTTATGACGTTTTCATCTAAAAACAAAATCTAAAATTATAAATATATAACAAAATATGTATTACCTAGATTCCAGCCTTTTGAAATTTCGAAAAATCGTTTATATAATATATTATTATTATTGAATGTAATAATATATACATTGTATTATATATATATATTTCATTATAATACTTAAACCGAACGGTGGATAAAAAAAAAAAAATCGGCACGACTAGTTTTTCAGCAACGAACATTTTGAAAAACGCAATCGATCCGGTTTCACTCCCCTCTCGAAAAAAAAAAAAAATAATAAAAATAAAAATAAATGTGGCAGCAAAAACGACAATCGGAAATTCTAACATTATAGTAAGTATTATTATTTTGGCTTAATATGATTGAGCAATTGATTCCATTTTTAACCCTCCCTCCCCAAAGTATAGTGCGTGGCACACGCTGAAAACTAGCCGTGCGCGTGACGACGACGACGACGACGTTATTGCTTATTATATTATGCTTATTATTACATTACATGCGAATCATTACACACGTATACATGCGTATTATATATTTAAACGTGCACGTATACATGTGTACAATTTGCATACGTAAGTACATGATTTGTATAATATAGGAGAACCACCATGCGTCTGCGGCGGACAACTTGCAACTCAGCTGCTCGAGACGGACTACGTATATCTACGGCTAGATGGAGCCTTGGAACACGGTCCCTGCGGCGGCGGCGGCGACATGATGCCGATCGATATTTTACTGAACGCCCAGGGACGGTGTGCGCGCGGTGCGGTCACTTATGCGGTTACTGTACATGACGTGTATAAGACGTATTTTATGTACCAGTAGAGTTACACATTACGTGTGTACATAATATGATAAATTATCGTATTATATACGTATATAACGTTTAGAGAAGCAAAACTTTGCGATAGTAGCGCTGCACACACCGCACGCGGACGCGTACACGAGCTCATCGTGATTTCAACGATAATATTATAATTATTTCATTTGTATTGAAGGTGTTTTACGTGTCGCTGATTTCGTCGGATTATTATAATATCATAATATGTTTATACTGCAGTAATTATTTGTGAAATTATTATTATTACTATTGTTATTATAGCTGTTGGGCATACGAGCAATACGACGCTGCGCTATATAATAATATTATTATTATTATTACAACACACAGAGTATATTATTGCTAAAAATGCTACGCGAGGGCGAAAGAGTGTATAAAGTATGGAAACAGTTTACGGAAATGAGAAGAAGAAAAATACTGAGAAACCAAAAACTATTTGCAACGGGTTAGGACGTGCGGGTGTAGTGTTGAGAGATTATTATATTATTGTAATCGAAGAGCAACATTATTTTATTTTGACCGCGCATTGTTTCGTTCTGCATCTTTTTTTCCTGCTTATACAGATGGTTGTGGGAGCGGTGGAAAAACGTAAACGTAAACGACGCCTTGGTGAAAAGAAGTCGAGTAGAGAGAGAAAGAGAGGGAGAGAGAGCGCGCACGTTGTCGTAATGATCCCTGAGAGCACGGTGTGAAAAACTTATATTATCTAACCTTTATTATATCTATCTCTGGCTGATTATCAGTGGCTCCGGAAAAAAAAAAAAAAAAAAAAAAAAACGAGAAAAATGACGTTTCCGGAAAATTAATTTCGATATACGCGGTGAGTGTACGTGACCCGAAAACGAAAATAAAAAAAATTCGTACAATATAACAGTGTATCAACTGAACACCGCGCATTCGAGTCGGTTTGCCACGCCCCGGCAAAGCGACAGTGTGAACACTAGAACATCTTATACTTACAAAAACAATCAAAAATACACACACAAACACACACATACACACACTATGATGATTGTTGAGCATTAGGCGAATGGGTGGAGAGGGTAGTTAGGTGTCACCGCAGTGGCGATCGGCCAATTTGTGGAAAGGGTTGATTATGGGTACAACAGTGGTGGTGACATCGTTATGTGTGTGTGTAGTGTGTGTATATGTGTCTGTCTGTGTGTGTGTATGTGTCTGTGTATGTGTATGGTGTGTGTGTGTGTAAGAGATGTGTCGGTGGAATGAGCGGGTAGGCTTGCAGGGTTCTCTACCTACGATTGGCGCGGCAGCGGGTAGTGGTCGTCGCGGTCACATTGGTGGTCGTTACGGTGACGGTGATGTTGGCGGCGGTGATTGTGTTGGTGATGGTTGCGGCGTGGTTGTGATCGTGTGTGGTGGCCGTACTCTACTGGAACAGTGGACGTCACACGCTGTCCACGCTGGCGAACCGTTCACCCAGTTCGTCGCAAACGTGTTGGCCCGAGGACGGCGTGGGGCTGAGCGACCGGAGCGACGGCGGCCGCGGCTCGTGATGGTGATGCGGATGGTGGTGCTGGTGGTGACGGCGGTGCCGGTTGTAGCCACCGCCCGCGATGCCCACGCCGCCCATGCCGCCGCCGCCGCCGACGCCCCGTCGGAACCGATCGCGGCGGCTGGAGCCCGACCGCCGCCGGCAGCACAGACAACCGGCCAACATCAGCGCCAGCACCGTGCACATGGTCAGCACCGCCGACAGCACCACGTTGTCCATGGCCTCCGGTTCTATCGCACCTGACAAACACAGCATGCACCACAGTGTAGTAGCTGCGATCATAGTTGTGACATGATACAGTGTACACCACAAACAGCGAGACGAATGCGGCACTTATGTATCGTGTGTGTGTGTGTATACAACACAATGTATACCAGGGATGGGAGCGACTCAATGCTACTAGAGGGGATCATTTTATGAAATTGAAAATCTAGCGGACCAGAAAACATATAGAAAGCGAAAAAGAAATAAAGAAAAGAAAAAGGTCGATAAAATTTACAGTCGACATTTATTTTTTATCAATAGTTCAATACTAGTATGAATTCATATCGACGTTTTACCATAAACATTAGATCGATTTTATAAATATAACAAAATAAAATACAGAAAAAAACTTCCAACATTGTAGATTTTTATAAAATAATTTGAAATATAGCACGGGCCAGTTAAAAATGGGGCCACCAGTTGCCCATCCCTGATATAAACCTCCTGCCTCGGATCTTTATACGTCATACCTTTTACTATCATTGACTATTTTATATAATAATATATAGCGTTTGAATATTGTGGACATTTAGGTTTTTATTTGTATTTTTATTTTGCAACGTCTAAAAAGTCTTATAAATTATACGCTTTTCGTCTGAATATAAAATATATGTTACATAATACCATGCGAGAATCAAAATTATTATTTTAAATTTCTCAGAACTTTATTATTACTATAGGTCATTTTGTAATCATTTTTCCCTATAGTCGAGTGAAAAATTACGATTAAATTTATTGTTCAGGAAAGACATTTGTCATTGAATTTTAAGCACGTCTTCTAATTTTTAGTACACATAACGATTTACAAGAATTAAACGACGCACTAATTGTCTCGTCACTATGTGCTCTTGCCTGTCTTTACTTGCACGCGGCCATCAGTAAAATAACCATCGCTCTCAGACATCTATATTTCGTAAAGACCGTTTACACAATGATGTAGAGTTTCAATATCGTAATAAGTAAGAAATTGTGTTCAACACGGCATCATAGCGTGTTTCACTGAGTGGAACGTCATGATATTATGAATATTATTTAATTTCTTAAACACGACGCTACAAACCAGTAGCAGCTAGCTGTTTTCACTTTGCTGCCCAAAGGAAAATACGAACGAACCGAGTTTGGTGACATATTTTTTCAAGAACAAGGACGATTAATGCGAAAGGGGTGAAAAAGTATAGTTTCAGTCCCATTCACTGCCTACTAATATGTATATTATATTACGCGATTCAAAAACGACGAGCTAAAATCCCGCCCTAATATATATTATCATACTCACACGCCCTGCACTTCTCATCTCTCGTGAATCGTTGATCAAAGTAATAATATCGATGTCATCCACTCTCCGCTGCAGTGCTAGCGAAACACGCTGTACGTATATATATATATATATATATATATATAAATATATATTGGTATTTATAGTCGTTACATTACGTGCACGTGAACCCGCCCTGCGGTATAAAAAATAACGCAATGATATTTCGTCGCACGTCAAACGAATCTCGTAGAACAATAAATCTTGAACGTTATTACTCACAATATATATATATATATATATATGTACTATTTTTCATTCACCTATAGGTTGTTTGGTTATTTGGTCATTGATTTTATTATAATATACCTACAGACACGCCATATGCTGTATTTTAAAAATATTGTTAGCTCCTACGTGGACGCAGCTATTAGACCTCGCAATAATCGTTGGCATTCAACTTGATGAATATACAGATTATTTTCATCAATATAGATGCAAACAATAAACAGCTATTTTCATCAAGTCTAGTGCAAACGATTGCAGCGACGTCTAGTGACTGCATCCACGTAAGCGGTACCAGTCTTAACAATAGAATGACGTATCTATAATATATATATTATAAAATCAATGGTTTGGTTTTTCTTTCTATTTCGGAATTTAAAATATTTCGTATATCGATCACGTCCTGTCGGTTTTTGCTTTCCGCACCACCACGCGATGGCAATATCTTAGTGAATCACACGGCTGATTTCGCCGTACGCGCGCATATATACAATACACCTACTACATTTATTTTATACATGTATGCTTTTAAACTCTTTTATATAATGTACACACACACACACACACATACACAAGTCGAGTATAAAAGCAATTTGTATTCGGTTCATTACGCCGCACGCTTATATATACAGTATGTACACGTACGATGCGACTTAGGTTCGACGTTACCGTCGTACATATAATATGTATTTGTATTAATGCATTATGTACGCGATCTGGCAGAGACGTGCGCGAAGGGATCGGCCGTGAAACCGCTTAAATGATTTATGATTTTTCGATAGTTTTGCAACTGTACAGTTTATACAGTACGTGCGCTATATATAATACATCCTGTTTATATATATACGTAGTTGCGTGTGCGGGGCGTGTGGCGTACTGCAGGTACTACACGCGCATCCGCCGAGAACGTGCACTAGACGCGCGTAACGTTTTCGACAAACGGGCGATGGACAAATAAATGAGTTATTGGGTGTATCGTAAAGTAAAGCGAAAGTCTTCGAGGCAAATCTCTGTTTTCTCGAAAACGTGAATGTGAACTTTTCGCTTTGTAACAAACAACGTGGCGGAATCAAACTCTGTGCGCGGAATCTCGTTTGTAATTTACAATATTGCTTATTTTCTTTTAGAAATAATTAACGTTTGACAATAAAGTGTTTCCGAACACACACTTTTTATACTGTATACACACACACACACACACACACACACACACACACACACACACACACACACACAATACGCGTGGGTATTAAAATCATTTGAAACGCTTGAGTTTGGTGTACTTATACGGTGATTTACGTTTATTGTGTTTTCAATAATAAAACAACAATATTATTATATTCCTTTGTGCCTAATCCTATTTTAACAATCAGTAGTAACGATTTATGATTTATACGTCCGTAATAAATTCACGAATAGAATTTTGCGTGTTGAGGATGACTGAAAAAAAAATGTAACTATATTTTCAAACTCAAATGACTGTATAATACGGTGAAAATTATAAATAATATAATATCATACCTAATACAATATTATTATATCGTGTAAACATTATTGATATTGGCTGAAAACATAAAAAATAACTAGTAAAATGAAAACTTTATTTTAAAATCCAACTGTTTATATTTGGAGTTTATATCTACATAGTAAAATGCTTAACCGTTTAGTATAATTTCAATATAAAATTAGATAATAAAATATTATAAGAAATAGATCAACAGTCGGAATAAATATCTCCCCTCGTGCGTACGTAGAAAATATCATTAAATGTACATTAGGTTGCCTAATGAGTTTAGCGATTTTCGCCGTAAAAAGGAATCGTCTAAACGATGATCGCTATATGACGACGACGACGACGACGACGGTGCGATAATATTGTGATGTATTTTTTTTTCGGAAACGAGTATTACCACTACGGGTTTTGCCCTATTTTTCGTTTTCTATACATCGTCAGCCGTCAATATTATCATTGCAAAGAATCTCTTACTAATACTCACAGTTGCTCTCGTCCGACACATCGTTGAACCCGCAATTCATCACGCTGTTGCACCTTAATTGATTGGATATACAGTAACTCGAGTTTTCGCATTGAAACCCCGGGCACGGCCCTGAAGTCTCCGACACTTCGGTCCAAGTTGCGGTGAACCCGGTGCCATTACCCGATTTGTCGGCCACGACGAAACTAAAAACACACGAACACGCATAATAATATTATAGTATTATACCGAAACGTGTTATTGATCGACAATAATATATATTACACTTATACAATCGTATTATTAATATTATTACTCGTAACTATATAAATCGATTGGTCTTACCTTATCCTGAACTGATTGGAGTCGGACAAAAATTGCCATGGCCCTAGAGGCTTTTCACCACATAACTCCAACGGTGGTTCTTCGATTGATGGCCAAAGTCTGACGACGGCTGTCGCACAACCTCTGGCTGCACGATAAATTTTGTTTATAATAATTTCGTTCGAATGTAATATAATATATACATAAACGCGTGAGCTTAGCAAAATCATCATAAAAACTTACTCGATGGTTCTCCTTCCACCGAGAATGAAACAAAATTGAGCAGTATTTTGTAATTGGGCCTGACATTTATAAACCAATTGCACGTTCTGCTCGGCATTCCTTTTTCTGGTGCAGTATATTTGAGCGGGAAATTCGGACTCTGCACCTTTCCGGAATCTGTATTACTTATATTACTACCGCAGTCTGAAATACGGACGAAAACACAATATTATGGTATTGGGGAGATATTCAACACAATATGTACGAATCATGTTAACCTAAACACTTACCACCGAATATCGGTTTGGCATCGTCGAAAAAATATCTGGCTTTAAATCCACTTGAAACACCTTCCGAATTTGTGTGCAATAATACTTTTAGACCAATCGCGCCTCTGTTCGACTCCAATGGACCTGGGGCTGTCATACCACAATATCTACCGACAATTTTTTCCGTACCGTCTTTATATATATTGTATATTTCAAGCCAGTCGTCTGTGCAAACCAATACCCTATGAAACATAATTCAAATCGAAGGTAATATTGATGTAGAAATCGAAATATTGTAACAAAATCGCGCATAAGCCATTTCATCCGACCGCGGTTACTGTTATTAATACTAATTAAAACTAATTATTATTAAGTATCTAAATTGATCATACCCGACTTGGACTACTGAGATGTTGGCTTTATCAATTCTGATTTTGAACTGATCAAATATCACGGTGACTTGTTCGTTGGGCGTAGCCAAGAATAGAAACGTACAGTTCAAGCCATTGGGGTAGTTGGCTGGATGCCTAGGCGAGTTGAAATCCCCGCGTTTCTTGGACTCGCTACGGTAGGTGAAGTGGCACGTACCATTTGGTGCAGCCGTTCCGGGTATGAGGTATTCTAACAAAAATAAAAATGTTTCTAAATTATAAACAATTAATGAACACGTACAAGTCTTAATTATTATACATCTAGTCAGCATACCGGTTTCGAAGGTATATTTGGCTTTAAAACCACGACCTTGTACTTCACCACTACTGAAAACCATTGCAAGCCTAGCGCCTTCACTTGTTACTATTTTTTCATCGGCCTCGTCACCGCACATTTCGTAGTCAAACTTATCGTACAGGTCCATGGCTTCTTGACCTCTTAAATATAATTTTAGGTAACCATCCGTGCATCTGAAATGTTTGCGAAACATTTTAATACAGTTCAAGTCGCATAAACAGACGATTTCTTACTCTTGTTCCGTGAGATGTGCTTTGGGTATATTGAACAATTCGAATTCCAGTCTAACTCTTTCCAAATCTTGTGCGCCTTCGAGCCCGTAAACAAAATACCGACACACGATTTTCGGGATGTATGGAAATGGGTAGTTAGGACTGTAAATGAATCCCGTGGACGTTCTTTTACTGAGAACTTTTTGATCGCATTCAGTTCCTCGAATGTGTTCACCGTCATTTTTCCCAATGAAATCTACAATGAAAGTGAACATAAGCAAACATAAAACATAAAGAAAAAACTACAACAACAATAGCAGCTTTTGAAGAAACGTTTTTAACACACACATACCTAGTTTGACGAAACTCTCACTAAATTCAAACATCCCTTTGAAACCGCGGTTCTGTGTATTTGCAGCCCTCGGAAGTGTGTCGAAAGTTACGTATAAATAATTTTCGGTAGAGTAAACCACTAAATTTCGTTGTTGGCCACAATACTGACCGATCAAAGGAGTAGTAGAATTCGCTCCATCGTATATACTTACAATGTCAAAAGGACAACTATAGAAAATAAAAGTGATGATGTAATTTTAAATCCTAAGGTACGAGAAACGAAAACTCACTGAGGGCCTCCGTAGAAGAGGTCAAAGTCCCGGAATTCTAAGCGCACCCTCTGACTGGCTTGTCCTTGAAACAGGTATGTGCACTTCATTCCTTTGGGATATATACCCGGGTACGTTGGAGTGAGTATGACACCTTGTCGTTTGGCGTTGGAATTTACCACGAACGAACACGGGCTGATCGGTGACGGCGTGCCCAATTGGAACGCGGCTGCGTATAAATACGTGCGCGTAAATAATCAATATATATTGAAATCGAAATTGTAAATAGGAATTTCGATTGAATATCAGTGCAATTAACTCACAGTCGTTTTTGAACATGTAATGACCCTCGAAAAGCGTCTGCGTAGTAGAATTCTTGTCCGAGTAGAAGCTAAACGCTACCGTCCTGTACAACGACGTCCGGTCCCTGGGCGGTATTAGGCCGCAATATCTTCCGCCAAACGGTGAATTTATCAAGTCCTCCGTATCGACTTGTTGAACCTCCGTGTACACGTCCACGTACTCGTGCACGCATCTAGAAACAAGAGACACAAACCAAGGACGTTTGATTAGTAACGCGTTTTACAACTGCAGGCATCAGCGCGGACACCCGTTGGCTTGACACGGGCATGATTTTCTTTCCGCGACCGTTTGGTCGGAAATCCGTTTCGAGTTAAAAACCATCACTTACTCTGGAGGTGTGCTTCGGAGATTAAACGAGGTGAACGATACGAAGACTTTTTGATGTGAAGCCGCCACGAACGTAAACACACACACTTTGGACTCACCGTCGGTGTTGGTGACCACCGGCGCGTGGAACGTGCCATTTTGCGGACCGTCGTTACTCACAAACGTCTTGTCACATCCTAAAACGGCCGAAAACAATAATTAAGTAAACATCGACAGCGGGAGTTTTGTAATATATATATTAAAGAAAAAAAAATGTACGGTACGGACGAACATGATGGATATCACTTACCGGACGACGACAACGTTCGTTGAGCACAGGCACACGACGAATATAACGACAACAAAAACAAGGACACCAGAAATCTCCTACCGGCATGCCAATAGTCTTCGGCCATGTTATGTCCTTAAAAGAAAATAAAAACCGTACACATACCGAGAGGATCGATGACGCTATAAAACGACGAAATTATTTACTTACCATAGCGGCAAGGCAGTATGGTTTCGGTCGCAATGTCAAATTGTCATACGGAAAATTACATGTATTGAGCTAACCTAAACACACACACACACAAACATAAAATGTATTAACATATTTTTGTACCGTATACTAGATATCAAAAACAAAACAAATCGGTATCGAGATTGATGTATTATATAGGTAGGCACTATTGTTAAAAAACAATGCAGCACGCAGGCAGAACGCGAATTTCGTGACGACATTATAATATATAGTATAGAGGTGTACCTATATGTGTACTGAAAACTGTAATGCAATGTAATATAATCATTTGATAATATTGCAGTCGTACCCCGGATTATCGTCCCGAAAACTCGTGCAGTGCTGCAGTGTTATAATAATGATATGTACCTGTGGGTAAAAAGTAACTCGTCGCATCCGATGGACGCGCAGAATAACGCACGGAACGCAATCGCAGTGCGCGCGCCACGACGTGTAATTTATATCGCGTATATTCATTATGTATAGAAGTTATGATAATATGTAATAATACCGTATGATAATAGAATATTGTAGACTTACGTGTCGGTCGATCGATTGGGTTTATGCACAGAAGCACGCCGCTGCAGGGCTAAACGTATATTATTGTTTGTAACGCGACGATGGGTCGGTCCGCGGTATGTGCCCCGGGGGCTGGCTGGCGACTACGACGACGGTCGGTCGGCCAGTCGCATGTCGCGCATATTATGTACGCACACGTACGACCCGGCAGCCGACCAGACAATATTCCGCCGCCGCGCGCAACGGTCCGGACGACGACGACGACGACGACAACCAAGTGGAGGGGCCGCGATTTTTCGTATTTTTGAGCAATCTTCGTCGGTCTTTGTACACGAGTGGGGGGAGGAGGGCGTGTGTAAGAACAGCAACGAAACGTAGACCCGGGGGGAAACAACGGCGGGGCACGGTGTCGGATGGACCGAAAACGAAACGGGCAAAACTAGGTCACAGCGACGTTCGGCGATACCGGGATGTCCCCGCGTACGGTAACGTCGTCGTCGTCGGGCGGTCGTGTGTATAATATTATCGTGGTGGCGGCGGCGGTTCTCTGGTATCGCGCGGTGTCCAGCGACAATATAATATGTAACGATATGTCGTACCGCGTCGTCGCACGCACGCACGCACTCACGAACACACACGCACACGCACGCCCACCCGTAGCCCCGTCGGCGGCGGCGGCCGCGTGTCGCGTTTCCCGGCGGGCGCGTTATTATAATTGTTGTTGTTGTTGTTGTTGTTGTTGTTGTAAGACGTGCGCGTCTCGTCCGCGACGTATACAAAACACGACGGCGTATGGTCGTCTTCGTCGTCGTCGTCGTCGTGTCAGTGGTGCGTCGCACGGGATTCGCGGGCTAACGATCGAACGGACGTGCACAGGACCGCACGCGACCACGGCCGAGCGTTCGGGTGCGTTCGCAAAGGATCCGGCGACGGCGGCCGACGACGGGTTGGCGCACGCGCGCTCGCGCACGCACGGCGTATCGTTATGGTACGGCCGAGGCCGAGGACGGCGCGCACCCGTACAAATACGACAGCGCACAAAAGTCGCCGCCGCTTTCGGGTGGGGTGGCACGACGGTGACGGGTGGTGGTGGGTCACGGGCGGGGCGGCTGCGCGGAACGCGTCGTCGCACCGGAACACCCTCCGGCCACCAGGTTAGGGGTGGCCGCGCTGGCGACCAGGCGTGCGCGGCCTAGGCACAGATCGAATTCGGCAGCGGGGCCCACGCCCGAATCGGTCAACAAACCCACATCGAGCGGCGGCGGCAGAGAACCCCTTTAGCGCGTATATAGTAGTATCGTCGTCGTCCACCGGCCCCACCCGTCCGCCGCCTGCCAGAGCTTTTGCCCGCGACTCGTATACCGGCGGGGTGGGTGCGAGAGCCCTCTCCGTGTGGCCGCCGCGCCGTACAGACAAATTACAATAATGTTATTATCGCGCACAGTCTCATCATCGTACCACCGCACAGCGCTGCGGCTACACACGAATTGCGTCCCGATCTTTGACAAGTGGGCGCACCAATTGCGTCCGTCCGTGTCGAAACGATTACACAAATTGCGTCTGATTTCATCTAAAGACGCGTCAACGTCAGTAAACATTTACGTTGTGCGTCAAATTCGCTGCAAATATTTACGCAAAAAACATGGATCATGTGTGTGGGAAATGCGCCGAAAATATTTGTGTGCGCTCTATAATCCACAACGTAAATTCTTACTAGATTGATGTGGACGCGGCTCGATGGGGTCGTGTCATTCGTGTGGACCTTTATATAACGACTTCACGGACGCACTTTGAAGCAGACGATCCGTGTGTTCCTCAATAATTATTATAATTCATCTGATTGATAAACCTTATCATGTCATCGCATCGCGTACCACCTTGTTCAGTAGGTGTGCTATCGGATTCATCGAGGAGCAATCAGATTGTCCACCTGGTTTTTAGAATTTTCGAGGAACATCGAAAAACATCAGATGACCAATCTGATTAACCATCAATTAGTGTATTGAGGAACACAAATAATTTTAGTTCGATTTGGATCGCGTAGTTGGGGTGTATACGCCAATGCAGTGCGATGTTTGTAAAATAAAACTTCAATTCTAAAAACACTATAAAATAAAGCATGGCAAAACATGAAAGTGGCCAATTAACCCGTCTTGGATGTATTAAGAAGAAGATCTATCTCGAGAAGGAAAATAATGTTTTTACGTTGAGACGCAATTCGCGTAGGCACTTTAGGTCGGGACGCAATTCGTGCGGGGAAGTGATTTCTGGACGCAATTCGTGGGCACCGAGCGCTCAGCACCATCTCGTCGTCGCCGTCTGTCCGCGGCTGTTTCGATGCCGAGTGATACGCGCACAATAATAATATACGACTACACCGCACGGTGGCACTCCCACGTCCTTAGACAATAATCTGTCTGTGGCGGTGAACCTATTTTCACTTGATAATTAACAATATAGTATATAACACAAATAAAGAATAAGTAGATATAGGTACACTATTTTATAATGAACTTGGGTTTACGTTCACTTTTTGCAAATCTATAAATTAGGTACTTACATTATTTATATTATTGGTATGCTGTGAATTTTTGTGTTCAAGTTCTTTAATGCTAGTCGTGCTATTAATCTATTTTGCTCCATTTGGCTACTTAACCGGTAGTTTTTAATCTACAAAGCTTGAAGTATAAAGCGAGCAATTAAAAGAAAGTTAAACTAATAATTATCATTATTCAAGTATTATCCGAGCACAGCAAATATACTTTTAAAAATTTGTGTAATCATGAAAAGTATAAATTTTTCTATTCACAAATTTGTATTTGTGATAAAATTACCAAGGTCGTTATATTTATAAAAACCTTACTGATGAGGTATAAAGTAATAATAACGCTTAATACATCCATAATAGGTAGATCAGAAAACAACAAAGCAATAATATTGCTACGATGTAAAGTGCTATACAAATTGGCAAACTAATTTATAAACAACTTGTAAAGTGTTGAAAAGTTTTTTTGGTCTTTCTGTTGAAGTGACGCTTACAGGAAGTGTTCCTAGTATTAATGAAAGTTCTCTTTTCTTTATCATTGATCATTAAAATTTTTGAAAATTGCTATAGAGGTGGGGGGTGATTGTCCTTTTGGTAACGCGCTTGACTCCCGTACACACAGTACCCACAAAGCCCACTAAGGTGTATACACGTAATATAACAATATATTCAATACAGCACATCATAGGCGTAAATACATTTTAGGGGAGCTAATCAGTCATCAAATTTCCAAAGTACCATAAATATGTACGAAACGTAGATCATATTTAGAGTGGCTTCTATTATAATATTTTGGGAATATAACTGCTCTCCCGATTTTCGCCAATGTCAATGTTAATCTTAATGCTGTTGTTTTTCAATCTTTGAAACAGCACCATAAAGATAATATTATTAATATGATGAAATAATTATAAACAGAAAGTCACCAGGAAATTATCTAATATCTGAGAGATATCTTGATACAGATGAGATCTAATGCAGTGTTTCCAAACCTTTTTGTAATGATGACCACAACTTTATTGCTTGTTGGTTACGCGACCCACCTACACTTAAAAAAATATTTACATGTGATTATACAGTATTATTAATAATTATTTTTACCATCAGCAATTTTATCTTTAAATAATTTAAATATAATACAATACTGAATAATTAATAAATTATTTTCATACATATATTTATTTGTGGATCTCGACTAAGGTTGGGAAACACTGGTATAATGAATTAATTTCTTTTATCATTAGAATAAATAAGTATAGGTAATGTATACGTGCCATTGTCCACAATATGTTGTACGCGTATATGGTATTATATACGTTGTACTATGAAGTATAGTGTACGTGCATAATAATATACAAGTGCTAAATTGTTTTTAATTAAATTCGATACATAATAAAGCTTATGAAAACTACTCTTTTCAGTATATTTCAACCATGATGCGGTACCAGGAGCCCAGTGTAATATCTACCAAATTGTATCCGAATTACTTTCTCATGCTACTTATAACCAATGTTTATTAGAGGACGCTTGTGTAAAATAAAATGAAGTTTCAAAAATAAAAACATTAAAAACCACCCTAATATTAACGTACATTTTATCTATGTGAAATCGTGAGAGCACTTGTCAAAAAGTAAAAAAAAAATCCATCGTTTATAACTTACTGTACTACCAGTTATCATGTGGTTCTAATAAAAGTTCTACTCGTGATGTTTTTTTTTTTTTTTTTGTAGATTTATTTATTGTTTAAATAAATCCATTTCAATATTTATTATCATAATTAAAAGTATCGTCTCTTTCCTCTTGGTAATATCACGTTGCAGATCATAATAAAATAGATAAAGACATTTTATAAACCTTAATCAATTTTCTTAATATATTATATGGATTTCAAAGTAAGTAATAATTCCACAACCCAGCATGCCTTCTAATCTCAATCATAGTGGTGCAACTAGGTAAGTTGTTGGTGTAAAAAGATATTGTAGGCACCCCTTGTTTTTCTACTCCACACTTTAATGATTACAATGAAAAACTATAAATATTATGTTTTTAATTCATGAAATTTAAAACAAACCAAAAAAAAACGGGTGGGCCTCGTTTTGCTGTACAGTTGGGGGTGGAGTGTACCTCGTTTATAGGATAGGTCATTATTACAATGGATTTGTTAAATTTGAATGCAATGATAGATATCATTGTATACGAATAACGATTCTGAACGGAGTTAATATGTTTGTCTAAAATGTGTATATAATAATATAGTATTTTATATTTAAATTGAATGACAATGCAATTTCGTAAAAATTTAAATTTAAAACAGTCATACAATTTTTCCTCTAAAGTCTGGTAGAATTTTTTTTATATATTTTTAAAGATAAGCTTATGGACAACTTAGTATTAAAATTTTGAATCTTAAGTATAAACAGAAAAAATTTTATGAATTTTCAACTACAAAATAACTTGCAAATTATCGCGATTTTAACATATTTTATACAAATTTGAACTTTTTGGGCTTATAAAAAAAATTTGAGTGAAACCATCTCTGATATTTTTTAGTTACAATTAGTATTACTTATATTTAATCCTTTAATTCATTTTTAAGAGTTTTTGGACAGCCAAAAATATTTTATAGATATTTAAAAAAAAAAAAAACTTACAAAAATCGAAAATTTAAATTGTCTATAAATAAGTCAAAATACTTTGAAAACATAACCATGTATAGAGAACATCAATATAAAGATTTGGTGAAAATTTCAAGTTGTTGCGGTTTTTCGTTTTTGAGTTAGAGCATTTTAAAAAAACCGATATGATTTGCCAGTCTAGAATTTTATATATTATATTATATTTTACATGTAATTTTATGTCAATACTCCCTGTTCAAATGCTTATAAAAAAAAAATTGTGCAAATGGATTTTAATAATTTTTGAATGACAATAAAAACTACTTGTATTAAATATTCCATTAAATTTTCAAGTATTTTGTATTAGTCAATTTTTTTTTATCACCGATTATAAAAAAAAATGTAAAAAATTCGAATTTTTTAAATGCCTATTAATGGCTTAAAAATCAATATAATATTTTGAAAAAAAATATGACATAAAGGAAATGCCTATCTTAACAACTGGTGAAAATTTCAAGTTTCTGTGACTTCTTAAGTATAAACAGAAAAAATTTTATGAAATTTTATCTACAAAATAACTTGCAAATTATCGTGATTTTGACACATTTTATACAAATTTGATTTTTATGAGCTTATAAAAAAAATTTGAGTGAAACGATCACCGATATTTTCTAGTGAAAATAAGTTCAGCTTATTATAAACCTTGTATTAATTTTTGAGAGTTTTCGGCCAGCCAATTAAATTGTATAGGTGTTAAAAAAAAAAAAATTTACAAAAATCGAAAATTTAAATTGTCTATAAATAAGTCAAAATATGTCAAAATACTTTGAAAACTTAACCATGTATAGAGAACACCAATATAAAAATTTAGTGAAAATTTCAAGTTGTTGCGGTTTTTTGTTTTTGAGTTAAAGCATTTTAAAAAAATGTAGTTTGTAAAAACGTGATTTTGCGTAAAATTTCCCGTTTTTTCGTAATTTTTTCATCGTTTTTTTCAATTTTTTAAAAAAGTATTGAAAAAGTTGGATTTTTGACTTGCCCATGTACCATCTACATTCACTTTCCTATCAGAAAAGTTGCTGTTTAAGAAAATCGAAGCATTTTTACTACCAAAAATCGTGTCTTCAGACACAAAAAAAAAATAAATAAAAAAAAACACACATCATTATAAAACCAATAGATTCCATCACTCTGTTCAGAATCTAAAATTAAAATACAATAAAAATATATGAAGTTTTGAAAACATATTATATACAGCAGACAATTTTAGATTCTAAACAAAGTGATTAACTGATGTATGTATTGTGATTTTACAATGATGTGTGTTTATTTTTGTGCCTGTCATTACGTTTTGGAACAGTAAAAATGCTTTCATTTCCTTATACAGCAACTTTTCTAAAAGGAAAGTGAAACTAGTTGATACGTGGTTATATAAAAAATATCAGATCTTTAATACTTTTCAAAAATGTCGGGAAAACCCATAAAAAATTGACTGAAAAACGAGCACTTTCACGCAAAATCTCGTTTATTTGACAAAATATATATTTTTTAAATGCTCTAACTCATAAAAGAAAAACCGCAAATATTTGGAATTTTCACCAAATGTTTATTTGGGCGTTTTCTATACATGGTTAAGTTTTCAAAGTAATTTGAATTTTTATGACCTATCTATAGACTATTAATTCAATTTTATATTTTTCTAAGTTTTTTTTTTTAAAAATACCGATAAAAAAAAATTTGGCTGTCCAAAAACTCTTGAAAATTTAATACAAGGTTCATTATAAGTAAGTATATTAGTAGTTTTATCGCTACTAAAAAAAATTGTAAATCGTTTCAAATAATTTTCAATTATAAGCCTATAAAATACAAATTTGTATAAAATTTGTCGAAATCGCAATAATTTGCTAGTTATGTTGTAGTTAAAATTGTTATTTTTGTACTAAAGGTTCAAAATTTTAACACAAGGTTAATACAAAATTAATCTTCAAAGAATTATAAAAAAATTTCTACCGGACTTTCTGGAAAAAATTTTATGACTGTTTGAAATTTATATTTTTGAGAAATTGCTTAAAATAAAAATTTATCCTCAAACGATTTTAAGTATTTTCTATTATTAAAAAAGTATAAGTCTAAGAAATTCGAGATTTTTACCAGTTGTTAAGATTGGCATTTTTTTAAGTCATATTTTTCAAAATATTATATTGATTATTACGCAACTTATAGGCGTATGAAATATTTGATTTTTTTAAATTTTTTTTTCATAATTGTTGATAATAAAAATTTGACTGATACATAATACTTGAAAATTTAATAAAAGATTCCACAGAATTGGTTCTTACTGTAATTCAAAAATTATTGAAATCCATATTTATAATTATTTTTATAAGCGTTTGAAAAGCAAATATTGACATAATATTTCAATTTAAATATTGTACCTTATTAATATACGTAATACACGTTATTAATTTATTATGAATGTACGTGTTCACGTATACCGTGATCACGTGAATGATTTAAAAAATATACATGAACACGTATCTAATTCATATTTACGTAAACAAGCATAAACCGAAAATTTGATTGTATAAAAATAGTAATTTATAGAACAAGAAGAATTTATTTATTTTATTAATATTTATTATATTGATACCTACATAATATTAAAATGGTCATATATTGCATTACAAAAACCGATTTTAGGGACCGTTTATTTTGTTGAATTTTATTTGAAAATGTACTTATAATTTTATTGATTAGCTTCATGATCTAATTTATCTTTATTGAACTCTGTAGTGCCCGACGCCCGTTGCGTATGTCTTATCTGGATGTTGGATAGGTAATGGTGTGTCGATAAATCTTTATGTGCTCGCTATAATTAACAGTCCGGTTGCGAAATCTTATTTTCGCGACTTTATCGATTACTTAATGATAATAAGATATTAAGATAGTATACGACGCGTTTAATTTGCATGCGACCATGATCGATATTCATCAAAAAATTCAAGTTTTCTTGACAAAATGGTGAAAAGAAAAAGTTTGATATGGGATTATGCCAAACGTGAAGGTGATCGCGCCTTTTGCGATTTATGTGACGGTGAAAGTAATAATGACAATTCAGGTTCTTTAATACATTTTTACAAAATTATCATGAAAAACCACCAAAAGAATCTATAGGAAAGAAGTAATTAATCAATTATATTTTTTACTATTAAATTTATTCAAATAAAAAAATTGTTAATTTTCTTAAATATTTGATGTCCTACATATTGACCTCGGTGTATGCAAATTTAAAATAATCAAATTCCGCTGAAACATTATATATAATACACAATATAATAATATTGTTTATGCTATAGGCTACTTAGGCCAGCAGTCAATAATCGAATATATACATCAAATTATATTTACGTATGCTATAGTATAATATTCTAACAAAATGAACACTCTTAGAGCAATTTTACAAGCATTTGAAATTTACGAAAAAAAAATGTATAAAATAGAGAAATTATATATCAAAAATATGTTCCAAAAATGTTTAGAAGAACTTCTCAAATTTATTTTGATACCAGAATCGTGTTTCTACGATTAACGAGGCATGAGTACTACTGGAAGTACGAAAACATGTTTTTGTACAAAAAAATACGAAATTATGCCCATCATGTGCTGCTCTGCTGCGGCAGCACTCGAAAATAACGCTTATCTTTATACCGCCGTCCGCCACCCAATGCGCACAACACTGATGCCTTATCACAAGACAAAAAGTAGTTTTACTAAAGCCAAAGGTTTATAATTACACCAACAATAATAATGTCGAAGACGATAAATTACTTTCTTATTCAGTTTACCCAAGTGTTATTATACTGAAATATAAATCAAGTATCTGTTAGATATAAAAACATTATTTCAATCTTTTCTTGTACATGTAATATGAATTGCTAAAATATTAATCAAAACATGACGATAACAACACAATATGCGAATGTAACGCCTTCTTTAGGAGTCGGCAAATGACAATCACAATATTATCAAGTCTAACCAACAGATAGCGCTGTATAATACAACGGAAATTATTATTAAATTTATAGTAATGATAATATCGTTTTCATATTGGAAATCTCATATGATAAGCTTAAGTTGTACTTCGGTTTTTTCAGAAATATCCTTAAATAATATTTTAATTTAATATATAGTTTTTATTATGAATTAGTAACTATTCATATTTTATAATTTTATTATTTGAGTTTGCTAAACAGTCGAACTGATTACTACCTAACTGATCATTTTATAAAAATGAAATAGTGACATGGCCTGGCGTGACAGAGGTTAGCCGCAGTCGCTGATTAGTGCGATTACTAAAAATTTGAACTTTATGGTATTATGAAAAAAATTTGTTTCTCACGATTTTTGATTTTTTTTTTAATTAGGATAAGTACAACTTGTAATAAGTCTTGTATTAAATGTTCAAGATAATTTGTACAGCCAAATTTTTTTATCGATATTCGATATTTCAAAAAAATAAAATAACAAAATAAATTGAAAATTAAAATTTTCTATAAATAAGTCAAAAAATTTCAAGTATTTGCGGTTTTTCGTTTTTGAGTTAGAGCATTTAAAAAAAATGTATTTTATCAACACGTGGTTTTGCATAAAAATTCCTGTTTTTCTCTCATTTTTTTATGATTTTTCCTAACGCTTCTGAAAATTATTAAAAATGTTTAATTTTTGACACGCCCAAGAACCGCATCTACATTCACTTTTCTTTCAGAAAAGTTGCTGTTTAGGAAAATTGAAGCATTTTTACTGTTCTAAAAGTGATGAAAAACACGAAAAAAAATCTTCGAATGGTTCTAACTTTCAACAAGATAGGGAAACGTAAAAACTTCTTGCAGTATCACGAAACATTTCCCAAGCACGTTATATCATTGCGTGGCGATCGGGAATAACCCGCTGGAACCTGCGATTTCTTTTTGTGAAATTTTGTTTAAAAATAACGTGTACGTAAACAAATACCAAACGATACTGGAATTAAGGGATAAATCGAAATAGTCATTAATAATTAATAATAATTAATATATATATATATATATAATTACTCATTAATTATATACTGCCGGACGTTCATGAACGAGTCATCGAAAACTTCAAAGATCGCATTTCAATGCCATGGCTCCTTAGGTAGATATATGCTAGATTTTTCATACTTAAATCGGAGATATTATTGAATATGTTAATGATAAAAATGTATTTATATTAAAAGATATCTGTGTATTATTGTTATTTATGTGTATGAATAATAACTCAAGTGTTTTTAATATAGTATTTTATTCGTTGTAGATCAGAATGATGATATTAACTTTGTGTGCAAGACACCAACTGGTAGTCCAGTCTCCACCGATTGTAATATGAATTATGATATTTGTGAATTACGATTAATATCATTAACATAAGTAATAGACATAAGTATGCACTGTGCATAATTGCTTAACATATACATATAACAATTGCGATTTTAAATTTGCCGCCATATCCCAGACACCCTATACCGAACAATATTTTGAAATAAACATATTGTGTTCAGGCATCACGAATTAAGATATATTAAGTATATTTTAATTCGTGTCAGGATTTTCTTCAGTTCAATAATCCCGTCACATTTATCGAGAACGTCACCGACCACCGTAACACTTGCGATCAAGTTGGTTACACTGTTTATCGCATCGCCAGATTATTTAATACTTTTTAAAAACCCAAGGCCGACACCATTCACCATCGAACACAAGGTTGATGACCTTTTCATTTGTTCAGTGTCACCAGGTCGGGTTCGCTGCTCTTCATACGGCAAAGACGTGATATTACATTATTGGGTTACATTTGGTATGATTTGAAGGTGTGTTGCATATAAAGGCGATAACATTAATAATAATAAAAAGGTATAAAATACAAAATAGTTAAACGGTGAACAGCAATAAAATATTAATTTTATATCATGGAATTCACGGAGTACAGATGTTTATATTTTAAAGTGTCTTTCGTAATTTCTTAGCTAATTATTCTGGTCTTCTTTTTTAAACGTGTTTATTCTGAAGAACGTCTGAATATACGTCTGAAAGCCGTGTCTCTAATGCTAAACCATAATTCTTCCATATCCCGCTACCTATTCTATATTTACATTGTAGATATGGGATTGTGGACAAATATATATTTGTGTTTTCTTGGTTTATTTATTCGCCCTGATCAATGTTGTCTGTTTCCCATCTAATTGTTGGGTCGAGTACTAAACCTTTATCTATTAGACATATGTTTTAGTTTCCTGATTTAGTATCCATTTTGCAGTGAAGTGTGAACCTCTTCATATACTTCTTAGTGTCTTCTTGTAAACAGGTCATAAACATATTATTACATATGTATAGCATATAAATTATGTAATAATTACATTGATGAAACATCGAAATTTAATCTGAAAATATGAATATGAATTTTTTTTTAAAAGTTACTTGAATTGCCTCCCGATTTTAAAAATAGCATTCACTCGAATTGTTTCCTATTTTAGGTAATAACCTTTTTTCATCGGAAAATATAATAACTATATTAATACGAATTACTATATAAAAAACCATTTTGAATACATGCCGCCGACACAACGTTTCTAGGATTAAAAACGTTCGTACCAGCTATTGAAACAGGTAAGATTACAATTAGGAAAAATACAATACAAAAACCAAATCACCGGATGACAATAAATAAGAATCAATTAGCGTGAGATAGGTACGGGTATAATTAGGAATAATAAGAATTGAATGTACGTATTATTGGATAAATATGGTTTACCGGCCAATGGAACTGTTTGTATTACTCATTTTCCTGAGAATTTACCGAGTAATTATAAGATCCTATCACATTTGAAATTTAAATGAAATCATTGTGTCCGGCCGCACACCAAAAAAGCAAAACTGCTTAAAGCAGACTTAAGCAACTTTATTATATGTAATTAAAAATAGAACACATGTAATTCAGTGAAAACCCGTTCACTGATAACTGATAAATCATAGTCAAAACCACGGCTATAATAGTATAAAATATTTGTTACACACCACAAAATTAAATAAATAATTTAGTAAAGTGAATAGGACAAAATAAAATTTATCATTGGTTATTGTATTTTATAGAAATAAGTAATAAATTATATTGAATAATTATAAAATAAAAATATAGAATAAATAAAATAACTTATTACGTTGTTCGATAGCTGCTATAGAAGACCTGTTATGTTGAACAATATTTGCTTCGTTTCTCATTTGTATTTGATCAAAATATTTGTAATTTCATTAAGAATTTCTGCAAGGTTTACTTGTCATAATTAAATTATGAAGTACACAAATCGCCTGAGTTATTTTAGTAGCTTTCTCGGGACCAACTAACATCTTATTTTCTAATACATTAAATCGTTTTACCATAATTCCAAATGCACACTCTACTTTTCTTGTCGCACGAGATAAACGATTGTTAAAGATACGTTTTTCATTTGTTAACTGTATGCGAGGGAATAGTCTCATTAGGTTTGGTAAAAGTGGGTAAGCTTCATCTCCGATAAATATAAAAGGGAAGTCTTCGTTTATATTCTGGGTAATTATTTTTGGTGTAGGCGAATTTAATTTATCATTAATTAATTTTTTACCAAATAAAGATTCTTTAAAAATTCCACTGTCACTAGATCGACCATAATCACCAACGTCTATTACAACAAACTGTGCGTGAGCATCGACTACCGCTTGTAGTACAATTGAATGATAGCCCTTGTAATTAAAATATTCCGATTCGGCACCTGGAGGACAAATATTAGAAATATATTTACCATCGATTGCATCAATATAATTTAGTAAATTCCATATTTCATCAAAATCGTTTGCTATTTTTATCCAGTCTTCTTTTTTTGGTGATGGCAAATAAATATGAGATAGTAATTACCATATTATCACCGAGCATACAGACTCGACAATTAATATATTACTATGTACAATTTAATTATGAGGAATAAATGTATTATAGATGAAATATAAGTCTTCTACTAGTCACATGTCCGTTTCTACTCGTTTTGTGTCACAGTTCTATACGTGCTTGAGCGATCATCACTACGGATAATTTTACCCTTTGTGTTATTTTTTTTAACATTTAAATATGTTTAAATGTGAACAGTATGATAAATCTTTCAGTAGCAAAAATAGTTTAGTAAGACATGTTAAGGCCCACAGTGGTATACGATTCACGTGTGGTGAATGTCGTGCTACATTCTGCCGTCACAATAATCTTGCGAAACACGTGAAAAACAAACATTTGAATTTCACATTTCAAATTTTCATTCGATGGTACGAATATGATTCGTTTTACGTATGTATATAATTGCTCTTCTATATCCACAGCAAAGCTATATACTTGCGTTGTTAAAATATGCAGTATACTTATACAACGTAAACGTAAAAAAAAAAAAAAATGTTCGCGATTTATTGTTAGGTCGTTGAGTCAAGTCTCAAGTGGTTGTTTTCTTTTGTTTAATTTTTTTGTTATAGAATATTTTCCTAACTTATGGACAGAATTAGATTTACTAACTACCTCTACACTGTTCAAACGCGAAAAAAACGAAAATATTATACCTACCGTAAATACGTGATACGTTCAGTGGTAAATTTTTCATAATTTTGTTTTATATAACTCACACATTTTTTCTCTGCATTTTGTAGTACATACACAATAAAAGCTTCAAGCTTGCAAATCACTCAAAATTATTGCACATTATAAGTTTGATGTTGTGTAATTGAACAACATAAATATTTATATTTATAAAAACTTCTTTCCACGTCCACTGAAGTGGCGATTGGAGTAAATTTTAAATAAGTCAAATCATCGGCAATGAAGTCATCAAGGGAACATCTACTATTGAAGTTTTATTGTCCTTCCGAATTTTCAAAATTTTTACTCATTTTATTATGTTCCTTGAAACTAGTGGGAAACGACTGTTGAAAATATCGGAAAAATACCTAAAAGTGTTAAACATTTTGGTTAAATTATCTAAAAATTGTCTTCAAAGGAAAAAATTCAAAATAATAATTAGTTAATAATAATATTATAGATAGATTCACATGATAAAAAAAACACATTGCCAGCAAAAAAATATATAGCTAATAAGAAAACACGTGGTCTATGACGTTTCAAAAAAAGAATAATTGCACCAACTTCCTGGCCCCAATTATTACATTATATCAATTAGTATTTATTGAACTGCAGACGATGCGATATGATAATATAATAATATTATATAATTGTTCGCATCGAGTTGGAGACCAGACATTAACGCACACGAGACACGACGATTGGCTGTATAATATAATATTTAATTTTTTTATTTCCAGTCACGTCGTCAGCCGGATCGGACATTTGGAAACCCGTTCTGTAGCACGCGTGAGTTTTTACAGTGCGGTACTCGTCGTCCGTCCCACATTCGATTAACAACTGAAATTCGATTTGATCGACCGCACACGTCAGGACTTAACGTCATGTTGTTAATAATAATTGTTATACAATAGTATAAATATAATGCAAGCGTCCTGCCGTGCTGCTAATTACAGTATAATTGCTATACAACGAATAATTCCATTATGGAATCATGACATTTTCATTGAAAAAAAAAAATTTAAAGAAAAACAAATGAGCTTTTTATTAACAATGTGGTATTATTAACTATAGACTTAGTATAATATCTTGTAACGTTGGCCAATTGTGAAGTACTGTCATAGCCTAGCGGCATAAGGCGGCTGTGCGTAATCGTACGGTCACAGGTTCGAATCCGGGCGGCACAGCCGTCTGGTGAGAAAATGCCGCTACCAACCCCTCCCAAACTAATACACGTAATTGAGACTTGATTTTGACACGATGCCAAAATCTCCCTACCATAAAAAAAAAGAACGTTGGCCAACGAGCCTATTTACGCATACAAAAACAATGTGGAATACGTTATAAATTTATAATAATTAATTTTCAATATTTAAGTATTAGGAAAGGTGTCAACTGGCGAAAAATAATGAAACCCAAATGATTTTGTAAAACATGCAATCGAAACAAGTGTTTGAAAATCATTAGTAAATGGCAAGTGGTTAATGGGAAAAATGTGGAGGATCAGTTTATTGTTGTAGGGAATGGCTATTAAAGTCTTTAAAACGGCATATATACTTCGTGTGTCGGAAAAGAATTTATCGACTGTGTTAGCACAGTAATACACGTGTATACGTGAAATTTAAAATATCGTGCTGAAAACCGTGTTTTATTCGCAATCCACGAAATCCACGTGAATCGCTTATACTTAAAAATTCACGTCGTATACGGAAACCTACATGTGAAAACGTAAATACGAGTATGCGTAAATTTAGAATTAGTTAAAAACTGTATATTTCACAATAGTCATTACTATGATTGCCGTATAATGCCGTAGCCGAGCCGACGAATATTACGCATGGTAATCGGTTAGACTCGCGGTGTGCTAAGAAAAGGGAGAATAAGAATTATTTTTCATTTTATTTATATAAATAATTAGATAGTTTATAAAAAAAACATGTATGATCACGCAGATCACGTGGATATAAATCACGGAATTCACGTATTACGTAATTTTACGTGAGTGTCACGTGAAATCCGTGTGTATCCAATACATATAATATCATATAATATATAATACATAATATCCATGCACATACGTGACACGGATACACGGCTGCAATAAAACACGTGTTCTATTGATACTTATAGTTTTGAGTTTATTTTCAAGAACGACGGTAAGTAGAGAGAGTTGACCGGTTTGATAAGGTTTTAAACTTCGTTGATCTGCGAACAATACAAACAATGATTAATGTTTATAACCAATTGTCTGTACTATTTCAACCTGGTATCTATGTTTAATTAACAAATATTGTACGAGTTGCACGTTAAAACTGTATATTTTCACTGTTTTCAGTTTTCATGTAACTTCAAAGTTCGATGCGTAACGTTTCGTTACCGGGTCGGGTCGTGTACGTGGATCGGAGCTATAGGAAATTTATACGATTAGACCGCGGTAAATATTTTAGTCGAATGAAAACATACCATGTGCATCATTCCTCGGCGGTAAAAATTGGCCACCATGCAATTTCGGATCGCGATTTTCTCCATCTCGGCCATGCACTTTTCAATATAGCTATCGATTCCTTGGTCGACGCGACACCCTTGAATCAACGCGCCCAAGTTTTGTGTCAGGGTTTCATGTAACCGTTTTAAATATGGCCAGATTGCACAGCCCTGAGCCCATAATCCGCAATTTTGGCATCAATATCATTTGGCGTTTTGGCGTGGCTGGAAAATCCAAATTCATGATGTGGTCATGATGTTGATGTTTTTTTGGATTTGTGATTATTTTCACGTTAATTGCGTATTTTTTCTGTTTGTCAGAAACAAATGAAAGCAAATTTGAAAACTAAGAGTCACTTTTAATGCAAATGCTCGTCAAACATACGAATGATTAATTTCAATCGAAAACTGTGTTAGGAAATTGTTGTTAGAGCTATACTTCCAATAGTTACCAGATGTTTATGTTTGTATATTATTTTCTATATTGACTAATATTATAGAAATAAACATTTTCATTCATCCCACTAATTCTCGCAGGTGTATTTTGTTATGTTTATTCTTTTTGATATTTCGGATGATTTAAATAATTGGCTGTAATATTTTTCACTATACCACTTCCTACTATCCCCCTGGACAAATTGACTAAAAACAGTTAATATAAAACTCGATATGGCAATATTTTCGCGGTGTTTTTAACTCGTATAAACGTCGCATTGATCAAATAATAGTGTTGCGCAATCGATCACATACGATTTCAAAAGACGCAAAAAGCAATTTTGAAACACAGTAAACCATATAGTTGTACGAAACAATCAATACAAAATAATAGAAGTGGGGCTTTTATATAATGTACCCTATAATATAATATTCGTTGTAAAAAATATATTTACAAGGTTTTTCTTTTTGTCAAGCATTTTTTAAATAAGTTGATAATGTGGTTTTATGTCATAATATTAATTTTACATTAATAGTGTATTCCAATGTTTTTTTATTTATTTCAAAATTCAAACCGTGATACCTATATCTCGACAATAGACGTTCAGTTGAAATTAAATTTATTATACTTAACCGTGATAGTGTAACGTCTGGATAAATTTATTTTGTATATAATTTACTGTACCTTTTAGATTTTGAACAGAATAATGGAATCTATTGGTTTTACAATGATATGTGTTATATTTTTTATTTTATTTATTTTTTATTTATTATTGTGTGACAACACCTTTTTGGGCAGTAAAAATGCTTCGGTTTTCTTAAACAGCAACTGTAATGAGAGTAAAGTGAATATAGATGGTACTTGAACAAGTCAAAAATCAAACATTTTCAATACTTTTTACAAGCGTCGAAAAAAACGATAAAAAAATTACGAAAAAACTGGAAATTTTACATAAAACCACGTTTTGACAAATTACAATTTTTTAAAATGCTATAATTCAGAGGGATCTCTAACCTAAGGTCCGCGGGCCGGATGTGGTTCGTCAACTTTTCTAATTGGTCCACCAAGCTAACTTATGTTTTGAAAATATTATAATACTTTTCAAATTAATTATTTATTAAGCTATAAATAATAGACTACATTTGTTTTCCCAGGGGTTATTTTTCATAACCATATTAAAATACAATATAAAATAAGAAAATAATTTATTCCTATCCATCCTTGATTAAATCTTTTAAGCATCGTTAAGTAATTTTTGCCCGGGATGTCTGAGCAAATTTCGGATTTGGCTCGTCATTAAAAAAGACCGAAGACTCTCGAGTTAGAGAATTTTAAAAAATGTATTTTGTCAAAACGTTGTTTTGCGTAAAAAAATCCCATTTTCGTAATTTTTTTATGGTATTTTTTCGATGCTTTTGAATAATTTATTGAAACAGTTTGATTTTTGATTTGCTCAAGTACCATCTGCATTCTGCATTCACCTTCCTTTTTGAAAAGTTGCTATATAAGGAAATCGAAGCATTTTTAGTGCCCAAAAACGTGATGGCAGACACAAAAAAAAAAATTTAAAAATTTAAAATTAAAAAAAAAAAAAAAATAAATAAATAAAAATCATTGTAAAACCGATAAATTCCATCACTCCGTTCAGAATCTATTAAATATCATAATGTTTTATAATACCAACTACTAATACAGCAATAGTTAATATTTAAAAATAAAAAAGAACCGAATGGGCCTCGCTCTGCTGTACAGTAGGGCCAGTAGGGGGTGGAGTACCTTGTGCATAGGATAGATCATTACAATGGATTTGTTATATATTTTAATACAATGATCGATGGGTATCATTGTATACGAATAACGATTCTGTTCGTGTAGAATAGGTATATTATGTTATATTAAATTGAAATATTATGTCAGTATTTGCTAGTCAAACGCTTATAAAAAATAATTGGGCCTATGGATTTGAATAATTTTGAAATGACAGTAAAAACAACTAATGTGGAATTCTATTTTTATTTTTTTCATAACTAGTAAAATTAATTCTTTGTTATTGTTTTCTGATATAAAATATATTATACATTGAAAAAAGTTGTGTATAGTGTAATTATTATTAAATTGAATTCAATAAGCTATCATATTTTTTTTGAAATCTAAAAACAAACGTTAGGTGAATATTTTTAAAAGTTTAATTAATTGCTTATTATATATTCATGATTTAATAATAAAAAATATACCTATGTTATATTATTTGTTTTTTGTGATATTTAAGGTTACTAATTACAAAATGAAAATGACATGTATAAATAATCATTAATACAAATTAATTAATAATACCTACGTATTAATTTAAAGGAACTAGCCAAAATTCATTATCTGAATTTTTACAACCCTGAAAATTCCATATTTTATTAAGAACTTTTAGAATCTACATATGTCAGGGGTCTCGAACTTTCTTTTAAGAAGGGTCAAACCTGAAATTTGTGTGGGCGCCTGAATTGTGGGCTGAATTTGCTTAAAGATGCATAGATAGAAAATTTAATCCAGGATGGATAAGAATTATTTTCTGACCATTTTATTATTTTATGTTGTATTTAAATATAGTTGTAAAAAACCACGCCTGAAAAAATAAATGTAGTCTGTTGTTTATAACTAAAAAAATTATTTTTTAAATAAGATAATTAATTTCGAGATTATTATAAAATTGTCAATATATATAAGTTAGCACTTGGCGAGTTAATTAGAAAAGCTTGACGGGCCGTAGGTGACCCTTGATAAATAATAATAATAATAATAATAATTTTATTAACGGAATAAATTCCAATTTACAATAATAAAATAATGACTGTTACATAGGTGTGTGTTATACAAAAGAATTTAAACAAATGATAAAAGAACGAGAGAAAAAAAAGTAAGAGACGATTGATACATATAACAATTCAATTAAAATAAATATAATAGTAGGTAATAATCTAAAAATGACAATTTAAAGAGCTATGAGTCATATTGAACAGGTCCAAGTTGTTAAAAAAGTTACCACATGACATTAATATATTAGTAGGGTAGTATAACATGTAGTTAGTTTTAATAATAGATAAATTAAAAGGATGTTTGTTTCTTTAATTTTTTATATTTATATTGAAATTTATACGTTCTAAAAGTTTTGGGCAATCAATTAAATTATGTAATAGTTTAAAAAGAAATTTTAAATTTAACATTTTATATCTATTATTTAAAGGAGCAATATTAAAAAAAATACTAATATTAATATACCCAGAATGAGGACGTCTTTCAACGTGACATTTAAAAGATAAATATCTCAGAAAATTATTTTGTATACTAGATAGACTCTGGTTTTGACAAATGCTATCAGAGTGCCAAATTAAAGAGGCATAGTAAATATGGGAGCATACTAAGGAATAATATAATATTTTTAAAGCTGAACTATCGTTGAAATCACTACACATACGTTTTAATAATCCCAACTTCATATATGATTTATTTCGAATAGAGTCAACATGATTGCTAAAAGATAATTTTGTGTCAAATGAAACTCCTAAGTCTTTAATAATATATTTACGAGTTAGATTTGTGTTATGTAAAACATAATTATGAAGTATAGTGATTTTTTTTAAAGAGTACGAAATAACGGAGCATTTATCAATATTTAAGGACATACCATTAAAGATACACCATTTATAGATATTATCTAAGTCTGCTTGAAGTTCCAAAGAATCATCAATACACTTAATTTTTTTAAATATTTTAGTGTCATCAGCAAATAATAGACATTTTGAGAAATTTAGAACTTTATT